>CM076985.1:31708644-31813644 GCA_039105355.1 Benthosema pterotum
CGCAATGTGGAAACCACGGTATGTCTGCCTCTTGTAGGCTGTTTTTTTTTTAGATATTTATTTATTTGGATTTTAATTACGGACATCTGTATGTTAAGTGTTTGTATGTTTTTAAATTGTCCTGTATGTCTTCTAATGGCTTTCGGCTGCAAATAAAGATTGATTATATTAGAGCCCATGGGTTTTTTCTTCGATTTCGACATTTTTTCAAAACGCTCAAAAACGCTCCGAGACCATGTACTATAGCCCATGGTTTTTCTTTGATTTCGACATTTTTTCAAAAATGCTCAAAAACGACGAAAAACGCCATTTTAGTATGGCGTCCGAGACCGTGTACTATAGCCCATGGTTTTTCTTCGATTTCGACATTTTTTCGAAACGCTCAAAAACGCTCCGAGACCGTGTACTATAGCCCATGGTTTTTCTTCGATTTCGACATTTTTTCAAAAACGCTCAAAAAAGACGAAAAACGCCATTTTAGTATGGCGTCCGAGACCGTGTACTATAGCCCATGGTTTTTCTTCGATTTCGACATTTTTTCAAAAATGCTCAAAAACGACGAAAAACGCCATTTTAGTATGGCGTCCGAGACCGTGTACTATAGCCCATGGTTTTTCTTCGATTTCGACATTTTTTCAAAACGCTCAAAAACGCTCCGAGACCGTGTACTATAGCCCATGGTTTTTCTTCGATTTCGACATTTTTTCAAAAACGACGAAAAATGCCATTTTAGTATGGCGTCCGAGACCATGTACTATAGCCCATGGTTTTTCTTCGATTTCGACATTTTTTCAAAATGCTCAAAAACGACGAAAAACGCCATTTTAGTATGGCGTCCGAGACCGTGTACTATAGCCCATGGTTTTTCTTCGATTTCGACATTTTTTCAAAAACGCTCAAAAACGACGAAAAAGGCCATTTTAGTATGGCGTCCAAGACCATGTACTATAGCCCATGGTTTTTCTTCGATTTCTACATTTTTTCAAAACGCTCAAAAACGCTCCGAGACCGTGTACTATAGCCCATGGTTTTTCTTCGATTTCGACATTATTTCGAAACGCTCAAAAACGCTCCGAGACCGTGTACTATAGCCCATGGTTTTTCTTCGATTTCGACATTTTTTCAAAAACGCTCAAAAACGACGAAAAACGGCCATTTTAGTATGGCGTCCGAGACCGTGTACTATAGCCCATGGTTTTTCTTCGATTTCGACATTTTTTCAAAATGCTCAAAAACGCTCCGAGACCATGTACTATAGCCCATGGTTTTTCTTCGATTTCGACATTTTTTCAAAATGCTCAAAAACGACGAAAAACGCCATTTTAGTATGGCGTCCGAGACCGTGTACTATAGCCCATGGTTTTTCTTCGATTTCGACATTTTTTCGAAACGCTCAAAAACGCTCCGAGACCGTGTACTATAGCCCATGGTTTTTCTTCGATTTCGACATTTTTTCAAAAACGCTCAAAAACGACGAAAAACGCCATTTTAGTATGGCGTCCGAGACCGTGTACTATAGCCCATGGTTTTTCTTCGATTTCGACATTTTTTCAAAACGCTCAAGAACGACGAAAAACGCCATTTTAGTATGGCGTCCGAGACCGTGTACTATAGCCCATGGTTTTTCTTCGATTTCGACATTTTTTCAAAACGCTCAAAAACGCTCCGAGACCATGTACTATAGCCCATGGTTTTTCTTCGATTTCAACATTTTTTCAAAAACGCTCAAAAACGACGAAAAACGCCATTTTAGTATGGCGTCCGAGACCATGTACTATAGCCCATGTTTTTTCTTCGATTTCGACATTTTTCAAAAACGCTCAAAAACGACGAAAAACGCCATTTTAGTATGGCGTCCGAGACCGTGTACTATAGCCCATGGTTTTTCTTCGATTTCGACATTTTTTCGAAACGCTCAAAAACGCTCCAAGACCGTGTACTATAGCCCATGGTTTTTCTTCGATTTCGACATTTTTTCGAAAACGCTCAAAAACGCTCCGAGACCGTGTACTATTGCCCATGGTTTTTCTTCGATTTCGACATTTTTTCAAAAATGCTCAAAAACGACGAAAAACGCCATTTTAGTATGGCGTCCGAGACCGTGTACTATAGCCCATGGTTTTTCTTCGATTTCGTCATTTTTTCAAAAACGACGAAAAACACCATACTATAGTATGGCGTCCGAGACCGTGTACTATAGCCCATGGTTTTTCTTCGATTTCGACATTTTTTCAAAACGCTCAAAAACGTGAGCTATAGCCTTGCATTTTCTTTCTCGAAATTTCGACATTTTTTCGAAATGCTCAAAAATGCTCAAAATGGTGAAAAACGGCATGCTGAGCAAGACTGTAATGCTATTTCCTTGCGCTTTTGCCAGATTTCGTCATTTTTCGAAAATCTTCAAAATGATGAAAAAACGTAAGGCTATAGCCTTGCGTTTTTTTTTCTCGAAATTTCGACGTTTTTTCGAAAATGCTCAAAAATGCTCAAAACAGTGAAAAACGGCATGCTGAGCAAGACTGTAATGCTATTCCTTGAGCTATTGCCAGATTTCGTCATTTTTCGAAAATCTTCAAAATGATGAAAAAACGTAAGGCTATAGCCTTGTGTTTTTTTCTCGAAATTTCGACATTTTTTCGAAAATGCTCAAAAATGCTCAAAACAGTGAAAAACGGCATGCTGAGCAAGACTGTAATGCTATTCCTTGCGCTTTTGCCAGATTTCGTCATTTTTCGAAAATCTTCAAAATGATGAAAAAACGTAAGGCTATAGCCTTGCGTTTTTTTTCTCGAAATTTCGACATTTTTTCGGAAATGCTCAAAAATGCTCAAAATGGTGAAAAACAGCATGCTAAGCAAGACTGTAATACTATGCCTAGTGCTTTTGCCAGATTTTCGTCATTTTTGGAAATCTTCAAAATGATGAAAAAACGTAAGGCTATAGCCTTGCGTTTTTTTTCCCGAAATTTCGACATTTTTAAAAAATGCTCAAAAATGCTCAAAACGGTGAAAAAAACGGCATGCTGAGCAAGACTGTAATGCTATTCCTTGCGCTTTTGCCAGATTTCGTCATTTTTCGAAAATCTTCAAAATGATGAAAAAACGTAAGGCTATAGCCTTGCATTTTTTTTCTCGAAATTTCGACATTTTTTCGAAAATGCTCAAAAATGCTCAAAACGGTGAAAAACGGCATGCTGAGCAAGACTGTAATGCTATTCCTTGCGCTTTTGCCAGATTTCGTCATTTTTCGAAAATCTTCAAAATGATGAAAAAACGTAAGGCTATAGCCTTGCGTTTTTTTTCTCGAAATTTCGACATTTTTTCGAAAATGCTCAAAAATGCTCAAAACGGTGAAAAACGGCATGCTGAGCAAGACTGTAATGCTATTCCTTGCACTTTTGCCAGATTTCGTCATTTTTCGAAAATCTTCAAAATGATGAAAAAACGTAAGGCTATAGCCTTGCGTTTTTTTTCTCGAAATTTCGACATTTTTTTGAAAATGCTCAAAAATGCTCAAAACGGTGAAAAACGGTATGCTGAGCAAGACTGTAATGCTATACCCTTGCGCTTTTGCCAGATTTCGTCATTTTTCGAAAATCTTCAAAATGATGAAAAAACGTAAGGCTATAGCCTTGCGTTTTTTCCCCGAAATTTCGACATTTTTTCGAAAATGCTCAAAAATGCTCAAAACGGTGAAAAACGGCATGCTGAGCAAGACTGTGATGCTATACCCTTGCGCTTTTGCTAGATTTCGTCATTTTTCGAAAATCTTCAAAATGATGAAAAAACGTAAGGCTATAGCCTTGCGTTTTTTTCTCGAAATTTCGACATTTTTTCGAAAATGCTCAAAAATGCTCAAAACAGTGAAAAACTGCATGCTGAGCAAGACTGTAATGCTATTCCTTGCGCTTTTGCCAGATTTCGTCATTTTTCGAAAATCTTCAAAATGATGAAAAAACCTAAGGCTATAGCCTTGTGTTTTTTTTTCTCGAAATTTCGACATTTTTCCGAAAATGCTCAAAAAATGCTCAAAACAGTGAAAAACTGCATGCTGAGCAAGACTGTAATGCTATCCTTGCGCTTTTGCCAGATTTCGTCATTTTTCGAAAATCTTCAAAATGATGAAAAAACGTAAGGCTATAGCCTTGTGTTTTTTTTCTTCGAAATTTCGACATTTTTTCGAAAATGCTCAAAAATGCTCAAAACAGTGAAAAACTGGCATGCTGAGCAAGACTGTAAATGCTATTCCTTGCGCTTTTGCCAGATTTCGTCATTTTTCGAAAATCTTCAAATGATGAAAAAACGTAAGGCTATAGCCTTGCATTTTTTTCTCGAAATTTCGACATTTTTCGAAAATGCTCAAAAATGCTCAAAACGGTGAAAAACGGCATGCTGAGCAAGACTGTAATGCTATATCCTTGCGCTTTTGCCAGATTTCGTCATTTTTCGAAAATCTTCAAATTGATGAAAAAACGTAAGGCTATAGCCTTGCGTTTTTTTCTCGAAATTTCGACATTTTTTCGAAAATGCTCAAAAATGCTCAAAACAGTGAAAAACGGCATGCTGAGCAAGACTGTAATGCTATTCCTTGCACTTTTGCCAGATTTCGTCATTTTTCGAAAATCTTCAAAATGATGAAAAAACGTAAGGCTATAGCCTTGCGTTTTTTTTCTCGAAATTTCGACATTTTTTTTGAAAATGCTCAAAAATGCTCAAAACGGTGAAAAACGGCATGCTGAGCAAGACTGTAATGCTATACCCTTGCGCTTTTGCCAGATTTCGTCATTTTTCGAAAATCTTCAAAATGATGAAAAAACGTAAGGCTATAGCCTTGTTTTTTTTTCTCGAAATTTCGACATTTTTTCGAAAATGCTCAAAAATGCTCAAAACAGTGAAAAACTGCATGCTGAGCAAGACTGTAATGCTATTCCTTGCGCTTTTGCCAGATTTCGTCATTTTTCGAAAATCTTCAAAATGATGAAAAAACGTAAGGCTATAGCCTTGCATTTTTTTTCTCGAAATTTCGACATTTTTTCGAAAATGCTCAAAAATGCTCAAAACGGTGAAAAACGGCATGCTGAGCAAGACTGTAATGCTATTCCTTGCGCTTTTGCCAGATTTCGTCATTTTTCGAAAATCTTCAAATTGATGAAAAAACGTAAGGCTATAGCCTTGCGTTTTTTTTCTCGAAATTTCGACATTTTTTCGAAAATGCTCAAAAATGCTCAAAACGGTGAAAAACGGCATGCTGAGCAAGACTGTAATGCTATTCCTTGCACTTTTACCAGATTTCGTCATTTTTCGAAAATCTTCAAAATGATGAAAAAACGTAAGGCTATAGCCTTGCGTTTTTTTTCTCGAAATTTCGACATTTTTTTGAAAATGCTCAAAAATGCTCAAAACGGTGAAAAACGGTATGCTGAGCAAGACTGTAATGCTATACCCTTGCGCTTTTGCCAGATTTCGTCATTTTTCGAAAATCTTCAAAATGATGAAAAAACGTAAGGCTATAGCCTTGTGTTTTTTTTCTCGAAATTTCGACATTTTTCGAAAATGCTCAAAAATGCTCAAAACAGTGAAAAACTGCATGCTGAGCAAGACTGTAATGCTATTCCTTGCGCTTTTGCCAGATTTCGTCATTTTTCGAAAATCTTCAAAATGATGAAAAAACGTAAGGCTATAGCCTTGCATTTTTTTTCTCGAAATTTCGACATTTTTTCGAAAATGCTCAAAAATGCTCAAAACGGTGAAAAACGGCATGCTGAGCAAGACTGTAATGCTATTCCTTGCGCTTTTGCCAGATTTCGTCATTTTTCGAAAATCTTCAAAATGATGAAAAAAAACGTAAGGCTATAGCCTTGCGTTTTTTTCTCGAAATTTCGACATTTTTTCGAAAATGCTCAAAAATGCTCAAAACGGTGAAAAACGGCATGCTGAGCAAGACTGTAATGCTATTCCTTGCACTTTTGCCAGATTTCGTCATTTTTCGAAAATCTTCAAAATGATGAAAAAACGTAAGGCTATAGCCTTGCGTTTTTTTTCTCGAAATTTCGACATTTTTTCGAAAATGCTCAAAAATGCTCAAAACGGTGAAAAACGGTATGCTGAGCAAGACTGTAATGCTATTCCTTGCGCTTTTGCCAGATTTCGTCATTTTTCGAAAATCTTCAAAATGATGAAAAAACGTAAGGCTATAGCCTTGCGTTTTTTTTCTCGAAATTTCGATATTTTTTCGAAAATGCTCAAAAATGCTCAAAACGGTGAAAAACGGCATGCTGAGCAAGACTGTAATGCTATTCCTTGCGCTTTTGCCAGATTTCGTCATTTTTCGAAAATCTTCAAAATGATGAAAAAACGTAAGGCTATAGCCTTGCGTTTTTTTTTTCTCGAAATTTCGACATTTTTTCGAAAATGCTCAAAAATGCTCAAAACGGTGAAAAACGGCATGCTGAGCAAGACTGTAATGCTATTCCTTGCACTTTTGCCAGATTTCGTCATTTTTCGAAAATCTTCAAAATGATGAAAAAACGTAAGGCTATAGCCTTGCGTTTTTTTTCTCGAAATTTCGACATTTTTTGAAAATGCTCAAAAATGCTCAAAACGGTGAAAAACGGTATGCTGAGCAAGACTGTAATGCTATACCCTTGCGCTTTTGCCAGATTTCGTCATCTTTCGAAAATCTTCAAAATGATGAAAAAACGTAAGGCTATAGCCTTGCGTTTTTTCCGAAATTTCGACATTTTTTCGAAAATGCTCAAAAATGCTCAAAACGGTGAAAAACGGCATGCTGAGCAAGACTGTAATGCTATACCCTTGCGCTTTTGCTAGATTTCGTCATTTTTCGAAAATCTTCAAAATGATGAAAAAACGTAAGGCTATAGCCTTGCGTTTTTTTCTCGAAATTTCGACATTTTTTCGAAAATGCTCAAAAATGCTCAAAACAGTGAAAAACTGCATGCTGAGCAAGACTGTAATGCTATTCCTTGCGCTTTTGCCAGATTTCGTCATTTTTCGAAAATCTTCAAAATGATGAAAAAACGTAAGGCTATAGCCTTGTGTTTTTTTTTTTCTCGAAATTTCGACATTTTTTCGAAAATGCTCAAAAATGCTCAAAACGGTGAAAAACTGCATGCTGAGCAAGACTGTAATGCTATATCCTTGCGCTTTTGCCAGATTTCGTCATTTTTCGAAAATCTTCAAAATGATGAAAAAACGTAAGGCTATAGCCTTGTGTTTTTTTTCTCTCGAAATTTCGACATTTTTTCGAAAATGCTCAAAAATGCTCAAAACAGTGAAAAACTGCATGCTGAGCAAGACTGTAATGCTATTCCTTGCGCTTTTGCCAGATTTCGTCATTTTTCGAAAATCTTCAAAATGATGAAAAAACGTAAGGCTATAGCCTTGCATTTTTTTCTCTCGAAATTTCGACATTTTTTCGAAAATGCTCAAAAATGCTCAAAACGGTGAAAAACGGCATGCTGAGCAAGACTGTAATGCTATTCCTTGCGCTTTTGCCAGATTTCGTCATTTTTCGAAAATCTTCAAAATGATGAAAAAACGTAAGGCTATAGCCTTGCGTTTTTTTTCTCGAAATTTCGACATTTTTTCGAAAATGCTCAAAAATGCTCAAAACGGTGAAAAACGGCATGCTGAGCAAGACTGTAATGCTATTCCTTGCGCTTTTGCCAGATTTCGTCATTTTTCGAAAATCTTCAAAATGATGAAAAAACGTAAGGCTATAGCCTTGCGTTTTTTTCTCGAAATTTCGACATTTTTTAGAAAATGCTCAAAAATGCTCAAAACGGTGAAAAACGGCATGCTGAGCAAGACTGTAATGCTATTCCTTGCGCTTTTGCCAGATTTCGTCATTTTTCGAAAATCTTCAAAATGATGAAAAAACGTAAGGCTATAGCCTTGCGTTTTTTTTCTCGAAATTTCGACATTTTTTCGAAAATGCTCAAAAATGCTCAAAACGGTGAAAAACGGCATGCTGAGCAAGACTGTAATGCTATACTCTTGCGCTTTTGCCAGATTTCGTCATTTTTCGAAAATCTTCAAAATGATGAAAAAACGTAAGGCTATAGCCTTGTGTTTTTTTCCCCGAAATTTCGACATTTTTTCGAAAATGCTCAAAAATGCTCAAAATGGTGAAAAACGGCATGCTGAGCAAGACTGTAATGCTATTTCTTGCGCTTTTGCCAGATTTCGTCATTTTTCGAAAATCTTCAAAATGATGAAAAAACGTAAGGCTATAGCCTTGCTTTTTTTTTCTCGAAATTTCATCATTTTTTCGAAAATGCTCAAAAATGCTCAAAACAGTGAAAAACGGCATGCTGAGCAAGACTGTAATGCTATATCCTTGCGCTTTTGCCAGATTTCGTCATTTTTCGAAAATCTTCAAAATGATGAAAAAACGTAAGGCTATAGCCTTGCGTTTTTTTCTCGAAATTTCGACATTTTTTCGAAAATGCTCAAAAATGCTCAAAACGGTGAAAAACAGCATGCTGAGCAAGACTGTAATGCTATACCCTTGCGCTTTTGCCAGATTTCGTCATTTTTCGAAAATCTTCAAAATGATGAAAAAACGTAAGGCTATAGCCTTGCATTTTTTTTCTCGAAATTTCGTCATTTTTTCGAAAATGCTCAAAAATGCTCAAAACGGTGAAAAATGGCATGCTGAGCAAGACTGTAATGCTATTCCTTGCGCTTTTGCCAGATTTCGTCATTTTTCGAAAATCTTCAAAATGATGAAAAAACGTAAGGCTATAGCCTTGCGTTTTTTTTCTCGAAATTTCGACATTTTTTCGAAAATGCTCAAAAATGCTCAAAACGGTGAAAAACGGCATGCTGAGCAAGACTGTAATGCTATACCCTTGTGCTTTTACCAGATTTCGTCATTTTTCGAAAATCTTCAAAATGATGAAAAAACGTAAGGCTATAGCCTTGCGTTTTTTTCCCCGAAATTTCGGCATTTTATCGAAAATGCTCGAAAATGCTCAAAAATGCTCAAAACGGTGAAAAACGGCATGCTGAGCAAGACTGTGATGCTATACCCTTGCGCTTTTGCTAGATTTCGTCATTTTTCGAAAATCTTCAAAATGATGAAAAAACGTAAGGCTATAGCCTTGCGTTTTTTTCTCGAAATTTCGACATTTTTTCGAAAATGCTCAAAAATGCTCAAAACGGTGAAAAACGGCATGCTGAGCAAGACTGTAATGCTATTCCTTGCGCTTTTGCCAGATTTCGTCATTTTTCGAAAATCTTCAAAATGATGAAAAAACGTAAGGCTATAGCCTTGCGTTTTTTTTCTCGAAATTTCGACATTTTTTCGAAAATGCTCAAAAATGCTCAAAACGGTGAAAAACGGTATGCTGAGCAAGACTGTAATGCTATACCCTTGCGCTTTTACCAGATTTCGTCATTTTTCGAAAATCTTCAAAATGATGAAAAAACTTAAGGCTATAGCCTTGCGTTTTTTTTCCCGAAATTTCGACATTTTTTCGAAAATGCTCAAAAATGCTCAAAACGGTGAAAAACGGCATGCTGAGCAAGACTGTGATGCTATACCCTTGCGCTTTTGCTAGATTTCGTCATTTTTCGAAAATCTTCAAAATGATGAAAAAACGTAAGGCTATAGCCTTGCGTTTTTTCTCGAAATTTCGTCATTTTTTCGAAAATGCTCGAAAATGCTCAAAAATGCTCAAAACGGTGAAAAACGGCATGCTGAGCAAGACTGTGATGCTATACCCTTGCGCTTTTGCTAGATTTCGTCATTTTTCGAAAATCTTCAAAATGATGAAAAAACGTAAGGCTATAGCCTTGCGTTTTTTTCTCGAAATTTCGACATTTTTTCGAAAATGCTCAAAAATGCTCAAAACGGTGAAAAACAGCATGCTGAGCAAGACTGTAATGCTATACCCTTGCGCTTTTGCCAGATTTCGTCATTTTTCGAAAATCTTCAAAATGATGAAAAAACGTAAGGCTATAGCCTTGCATTTTTTTTCTCGAAATTTCGACATTTTTTCGAAAATGCTCAAAAATACTCAAAACGGTGAAAAATGGCATCTGAGCAAGACTGTAATGCTATATCCTTGCGCTTTTGCCAGATTTCGTCATTTTTCGAAAATCTTCAAAATGATGAAAAAACGTAAGGCTATAGCCTTGCGTTTTTTTCTCGAAATTTCGATATTTTTTCGAAAATGCTCAAAAATGCTCAAAACGGTGAAAAACGGCATGCTGAGCAAGCCTGTAATGCTATATCCTTGCGCTTTTGCCAGATTTCGTCATTTTTCGAAAATCTTCAAAATGATGAAAAAACGTAAGGCTATAGCCTTGCGTTTTTTTTTTCTCGAAATTTCGACATTTTTTTGGAAATGCTCAAAAATGCTCAAAACGGTGAAAAACGGCATGCTGAGCAAGACTGTAATGCTATTCCTTGCACTTTTGCCAGATTTCGTCATTTTTCGAAAATCTTCAAAATGATGAAAAAACGTAAGGCTATAGCCTTGCGTTTTTTTTCTCGAAATTTCGACATTTTTTTGAAAATGCTCAAAAATGCTCAAAACGGTGAAAAACGGCATGCTGAGCAAGACTGTAATGCTATACCCTTGCGCTTTTGCCAGATTTCGTCATCTTTCGAAAATCTTCAAAATGATGAAAAAACGTAAGGCTATAGCCTTGCGTTTTTTCCCGAAATTTCGACATTTTTTCGAAAATGCTCAAAAATGCTCAAAACGGTGAAAAACGGCATGCTGAGCAAGACTGTGATGCTATACCCTTGCGCTTTTGCTAGATTTCGTCATTTTTCGAAAATCTTCAAAATGATGAAAAAACGTAAGGCTATAGCCTTGCGTTTTTTTCTCGAAATTTCGACATTTTTTCGAAAATGCTCAAAAATGCTCAAAACAGTGAAAAACTGCATGCTGAGCAAGACTGTAATGCTATTCCTTGCGCTTTTGCCAGATTTCGTCATTTTTCGAAAATCTTCAAAATGATGAAAAAACGTAAGGCTATAGCCTTGTGTTTTTTTTTTTTCTCGAAATTTCGACATTTTTTCGAAAATGCTCAAAAATGCTCAAAACAGTGAAAAACTGCATGCTGAGCAAGACTGTAATGCTATTCCTTGCGCTTTTGCCAGATTTCGTCATTTTTCGAAAATCTTCAAAATGATGAAAAAACGTAAGGCTATAGCCTTGTGTTTTTTTTTCTCGAAATTTCGACATTTTTTCGAAAATGCTCAAAAATGCTCAAAACAGTGAAAAACTGCATGCTGAGCAAGACTGTAATGCTATTCCTTGCGCTTTTGCCAGATTTCGTCATTTTTCGAAAATCTTCAAAATGATGAAAAAACGTAAGGCTATAGCCTTGCATTTTTTTTCTCGAAATTTCGACATTTTTTCGAAAATGCTCAAAAATGCTCAAAACGGTGAAAAACGGCATGCTGAGCAAGACTGTAATGCTATTCCTTGCGCTTTTGCCAGATTTCGTCATTTTTCGAAAATCTTCAAAATGATGAAAAAAACGTAAGGCTATAGCCTTGCGTTTTTTTTCTCGAAATTTCGACATTTTTTCGAAAATGCTCAAAAATGCTCAAAACGGTGAAAAACGGCATGCTGAGCAAGACTGTAATGCTATTCCTTGCACTTTTGCCAGATTTCGTCATTTTTCGAAAATCTTCAAAATGATGAAAAAACGTAAGGCTATAGCCTTGCGTTTTTTTCTCGAAATTTCGACATTTTTTCGAAAATGCTCAAAAATGCTCAAAACGGTGAAAAACGGCATGCTGAGCAAGACTGTAATGCTATTCCTTGCGCTTTTGCCAGATTTCGTCATTTTTCGAAAATCTTCAAAATGATGAAAAAACGTAAGGCTATAGCCTTGCATTTTTTTTCTCGAAATTTCATCATTTTTTCGAAAATGCTCAAAAATGCTCAAAACGGTGAAAAACGGCATGCTGAGCAAGACTGTAATGCTATACCCTTGCGCTTTTGCCAGATTTCGTCATTTTTCGAAAATCTTCAAAATGTTGAAAAAACGTAAGGCTATAGCCTTGTGTTTTTTTCCCGAAATTTCGACATTTTTTCGAAAATGCTCAAAAATGCTCAAAACGGTGAAAAACGGCATGCTGAGCAAGACTGTAATGCTATTTCTTGGGCTTTTGCCAGATTTCGTCATTTTTCGAAAATCTTCAAAATGATGAAAAAACGTGAGGCTCTAGCCTTGCATTTTTTTTCTCGAAATTTCAACATTTTTTCGAAAATGCTCAAAAATGCTCAAAACAGTGAAAAACGGCATGCTGAGCAAGACTGTAATGCTATTCCTTGCGCTTTTGCCAGATTTCGTCATTTTTCGAAAATCTTCAAAATGATGAAAAAATGTAAGGCTATAGCCTTGCGTTTTTTTTCTCGAAATTTCGACATTTTTTCGAAAATGCTCAAAAATGCTCAAAACGGTGAAAAACGGCATGCTGAGCAAGACTGTAATGCTATACCCTTGCGCTTTTGCCAGATTTCGTCATTTTTCGAAATTCTTCAAAATGATGAAAAAACGTAAGGCTATAGCCTTGCATTTTTTTCTCGAAATTTCGTCATTTTTTCGAAAATGCTCAAAAATGCTCAAAACGGTGAAAAATGGCATGCTGAGCAAGACTGTAATGCTATTCCTTGCGCTTTTGCCAGATTTCGTCATTTTTCGAAAATCTTCAAAATGATGAAAAAACGTAAGGCTATAGCCTTGCGTTTTTTTCTCGAAATTTCGACATTTTTTCGAAAATGCTCAAAAATGCTCAAAACGGTGAAAAACGGTATGCTGAGCAAGACTGTAATGCTATACCCTTGTGCTTTTACCAGATTTCGTCATTTTTCGAAAATCTTCAAAATGATGAAAAAACGTGAGGCTATAGCCTTGCGTTTTTTCCCCGAAATTTCGCCATTTTTTCGAAAATGCTCGAAAATGCTCAAAAATGCTCAAAACGGTGAAAAACGGCATGCTGAGCAAGACTGTGATGCTATACCCTTGCGCTTTTGCTAGATTTCGTCATTTTTCGAAAATCTTCAAAATGATGAAAAAACGTAAGGCTATAGCCTTGCGTTTTTTTCTCGAAATTTCGACATTTTTTCGAAAATGCTCAAAAATGCTCAAAACGGTGAAAAACGGCATGCTGAGCAAGACTGTAATGCTATTCCTTGCGCTTTTGCCAGATTTCGTCATTTTTCGAAAATCTTCAAAATGATGAAAAAACGTAAGGCTATAGCCTTGCGTTTTTTTTCTCGAAATTTCGACATTTTTTCGAAAATGCTCAAAAATGCTCAAAACGGTGAAAAACGGTATGCTGAGCAAGACTGTAATGCTATACCCTTGCGCTTTTACCAGATTTCGTCATTTTTCGAAAATCTTCAAAATGATGAAAAAACGTAAGGCTATAGCCTTGCGTTTTTTTCCCCGAAATTTCGACATTTTTTCGAAAATGCTCAAAAATGCTCAAAACGGTGAAAAACGGCATGCTGAGCAAGACTGTGATGCTATACCCTTGCGCTTTTGCTAGATTTCGTCATTTTTCGAAAATCTTCAAAATGATGAAAAAACGTAAGGCTATAGCCTTGCGTTTTTTCTCGAAATTTCGTCATTTTTTCGAAAATGCTCGAAAATGCTCAAAAATGCTCAAAACGGTGAAAAACGGCATGCTGAGCAAGACTGTGATGCTATACCCTTGCGCTTTTGCTAGATTTCGTCATTTTTCGAAAATCTTCAAAATGATGAAAAAACGTAAGGCTATAGCCTTGCGTTTTTTTCTCGAAATTTCGACATTTTTTCGAAAATGCTCAAAAATGCTCAAAACGGTGAAAAACAGCATGCTGAGCAAGACTGTAATGCTATACCCTTGCGCTTTTGCCAGATTTCGTCATTTTTCGAATTTCTTCAAATGATGAAAAAACGTAAGGCTATAGCCTTGCATTTTTTTTCTCGAAATTTCGTCATTTTTCGAAAATGCTCAAAAATACTCAAAACGGTGAAAAATGGCATTCTGAGCAAGACTGTAATGCTATTCCTTGCGCTTTTGCCAGATTTCGTCATTTTTCGAAAATCTTCAAAATGATGAAAAAACGTAAGGCTATAGCCTTGCGTTTTTTTCTCGAAATTTCGACATTTTTTCGAAAATGCTCAAAAATGCTCAAAACGGTGAAAAACGGTATGCTGAGCAAGACTGTAATGCTATACCCTTGTGCTTTTACCAGATTTCGTCATTTTTCGAAAATCTTCAAAATGATGAAAAAACGTAAGGCTATAGCCTTGCGTTTTTTTTCTCGAAATTTCGGCATTTTATCGAAAATGCTCGAAAATGCTCAAAAATGCTCAAAACGGTGAAAAACGGCATGCTGAGCAAGACTGTGATGCTATACCCTTGCGCTTTTGCTAGATTTCGTCATTTTTCGAAAATCTTCAAAATGATGAAAAAACGTAAGGCTATAGCCTTGCGTTTTTTTTCTCGAAATTTCGACATTTTTTCGAAAATGCTCAAAAATGCTCAAAACGGTGAAAAACGGCATGCTGAGCAAGACTGTAATGCTATACCCTTGCGCTTTTACCAGATTTCGTCATTTTTCGAAAATCTTCAAAATGATGAAAAAACGTAAGGCTATAGCCTTGCGTTTTTTTCCCCGAAATTTCGACATTTTTTCGAAAATGCTCAAAAATGCTCAAAACGGTGAAAAACGGCATGCTGAGCAAGACTGTGATGCTATACCCTTGCGCTTTTGCTAGATTTCGTCATTTTTCGAAAATCTTCAAAATGATGAAAAAACGTAAGGCTATAGCCTTGCGTTTTTTCTCGAAATTTCGACATTTTTTCGAAAATGCTCAAAAATGCTCAAAAATGCTCAAAACGGTGAAAAACGGCATGCTGAGCAAGACTGTAATGCTATACCCTTGCGCTTTTGCCAGATTTCGTCATTTTTCGAAAATCTTCAAAATGATGAAAAAACGTAAGGCTATAGCCTTGCGTTTTTTTCTCGAAATTTCGACATTTTTCGAAAATGCTCAAAAATGCTCAAAACGGTGAAAAACGGCATGCTGAGCAAGACTGTAATGCTATCCCTTGCGCTTTTGCCAGATTTCGTCATTTTTCGAAAATCTTCAAAATGATGAAAAAACGTAAGGCTATAGCCTTGCGTTTTTTTACTCGAAATTTCGACATTTTTTCGAAAATGCTCAAAAATGCTCAAAACGGTGAAAAACGGCATGCTGAGCAAGACTGTAATGCTATACCCTTGCGCTTTTGCCAGATTTCGTCATTTTTCGAAAATCTTCAAAATGATGAAAAAACGTAAGGCTATAGCCTTGCGTTTTTTTCCCCGAAATTTCGACATTTTTTCGAAAATGCTCGAAAATGCTCAAAAATGCTCAAAACGGTGAAAAACGGCATGCTGAGCAAGACTGTAATGCTATACCCTTGCGCTTTTGCTAGATTTCGTCATTTTTCGAAAATCTTCAAAATGATGAAAAAACGTAAGGCTAGCCTTGCGTTTTTTTCTCGAAATTTCGACATTTTTTCGAAAATGCTCAAAAATGCTCAAAACGGTGAAAAACGGCATGCTGAGCAAGACTGTAATGCTATTCCTTGCGCTTTTGCCAGATTTCGTCATTTTTCGAAAATCTTCAAAATGATGAAAAAACGTAAGGCTATAGCCTTGTGTTTTTTTCTCGAAATTTCGACATTTTTTCGAAAATGCTCAAAAATGCTCAAAACAGTGAAAAACGGCATGCTGAGCAAGACTGTAATGCTATTCCTTGCGCTTTTGCCAGATTTCGTCATTTTTCGAAAATCTTCAAAATGATGAAAAAACGTAAGGCTATAGCCTTGCGTTTTTTTTCTCGAAATTTCGACATTTTTTCGGAAATGCTCAAAAATGCTCAAAATGGTGAAAAACAGCATGCTAAGCAAGACTGTAATACTATGCCTAGCGCTTTTGCCAGATTTCGTCATTTTTCGAAAATCTTCAAAATGATGAAAAAACGTAAGGCTATAGCCTTGCGTTTTTTTCCCCGAAATTTCGACATTTTTTAGAAAATGCTCAAAAATGCTCAAAACGGTGAAAAACGGCATGCTGAGCAAGACTGTAATGCTATTCCTTGCGCTTTTGCCAGATTTCGTCATTTTTCGAAAATCTTCAAAATGATGAAAAAACGTAAGGCTATAGCCTTGCGTTTTTTTTCTCTCGAAATTTCGACATTTTTTCGAAAATGCTCAAAAATGCTCAAAACGGTGAAAAACAGCATGCTGAGCAAGACTGTAATGCTATACCCCTGCGCTTTTGCAGATTTCGTCATTTTTCGAAAATCTTCAAAATGATGAAAAAACGTAAGGCTATAGCCTTGCATTTTTTTTCTCGAAATTTCGTCATTTTTTCGAAAATGCTCAAAAATGCTCAAAACGGTGAAAAACGGCATGCTGAGCAAGACTGTAATGCTATATCCTTGCGCTTTTGCCAGATTTCGTCATTTTTCGAAAATCTTCAAAATGATGAAAAAACGTAAGGCTATAGCCTTGCGTTTTTTTCCCGAAATTTTGACATTTTTTCGAAAATGCTCAAAAATGCTCAAAACGGTGAAAAACGGCATGCTGAGCAAGACTGTAATGCTATACCCTTGCGCTTTTGCCAGATTTCGTCATTTTTCGAAAATCTTCAAAATGATGAAAAAACGTAAGGCTATAGCCTTGCGTTTTTTTTTTTTTTTTTTTTTTTTGTAAAATTTTGACATTTTTTTGAAAATGCTCAAAACAATGCAAAAGATCATGCTGAGCAAGACCGTAAGGCTATAGCCTTGCTTTTTTGCCAGTTTTTGTCATTTTTCGAAATTCCTCAAAATCATGAAAAATGGTAAGGCATTTTTCGAAAATGCACAAAAATGCTCAAAACGATGCAAAAAATCATGCTGAGCAAGACCGTAAGGCTATAGCCTTGCTTTTTTGCCAGTTTTTGACATTTTTCGAAAATCCTCAAAATCATGAAAAACGGTAAGGCTATATCCTTGCGTTTTTTTCAAAATTACGACATTTTTCGAAAATGCTCAAAATGATGAAAAAAAGCATGCTGAGCAAGACCGTAAGGCTATAGCCTTGCGTTTTTGCCAGTCTTTGACATTTTTCGAAAATCCTCAAAACCATGAAAAACGGTAAGGCTATAGCCTTGCGTTTTTTTCAAAATTTCGACATTTTTTGAAAATGCTCAAAACGGTTTAAAAGATCATGTTGAGCAAGACCGTAAGGCTATAGCCTTGCTTTTTGCCAGTTTTTGTCATTTTTTGAAAATCCTCAAAATCATGAAAAACGGTAAGGCTATAGCCTTTCGTTTGTTTGTTTGTTTGTTTTTTGTTTTGTTTTTTTCAAAATTTCGTCATTTTTCGAAAATGCTCAAAAATCCTCAAAACAATGAAAAACGGCATGCTGTGCAAGACCATAAGGCTATAGCCTTGCATTTTTGCCAGGTTTCGTCATTTTCTGTCATTTTTCGAAAATCCTCCAAATGATAAAAAGACGTCAGGCTATAGCCTTGCGTTTTTTGGAAACTTCGACATTTTTCGAAAATCCTCAAAAATCCTCAAAATGATGAAAAACGGCATGCTGTGCAAGACCGTAAGGCTATTGCCTTGCGTTTTTGCCAGGTTTCGTCATTTTTGTCATTTTTCGAAAATCCTCAAAATGATCAAAAGACGTAAGGCTATAGTCTTGTGGGTTTTTTTTCTTCGAAATTTCGACATTTTTTCAAAAATCCTCAAAAATCCTCCAAAAAAATCCTACGATGAAAAGCGGCATGCTGTGCAAGACCGTAAGGCTAAAGCCTTCCGTTTTTGTCAGGTTTCGTCATTTTTTCTCACTTTTTGAAAATCCTCAAAACGATGAAAAACCGTAAGGCTATATATAGCCTTGCGTTTTTTTGAAATTTCGACATTTTTCGAAAATCCTCAAAAATCCTAAAAACGGCATGCTGTGCAAGACCGTAAGACTATAGCCTTGCGTTTTTGCCAGTTTTCGTCATTTTTTGTCATTTTTCGAAACTGCTCAAAACGACAAGGCCTTGCCGTAAGGCTATAGCCTTTTGCCAGGTTTCGTCATTTTTCAAAAATCCTAAAAACGATGAAAGACCGTAAGACTATAGCCTTGCGTTTTTTTTCTCGAAATTTCATCATTTTTTGAAAATCCTCAAAAATCCTCAAAACACTGAAAAACGGCATGCTGTGCAAGACATTTTTCGAAAATCCCAGATGCTTGAAGAAGGTCCGTTGACCGAAATGTTGCTCTAATAAAAGTTACTTGCAAGTATAGACGGTGTGCGGGCCTCTGTGTACACTGGTACATTGATCCTGATTTAAGAGATGCTTGAAGAAGGTCCGTTGACCGAAACTTTGCTCTAATAAAAGTTACTTGCAAGTATAGACGGTGTGCGGGCCTCTGTGTACACTGGTACATTGATCCTGATTTAAGCTTTTTGCCTGCCTACGCACCCGCCACAAAGACCCACAGGAGTGCATGAGACTTTGTTTCCTACGAAAATCCTTGATGAAATATGGCATCTTTGCAGGACCGTGAGGCTATAGCCTTGCATTTTTGTCAGGTTTTGTCATTTTTCAAAAATCCCCAAAAATCCTCAAAACGACGAAAGACGGCATGCTGTGCAAGACCATGTACTGTCGTTTTTGCCAAGTTTTGAAATTTTTCCGTTAAGACAATGAGCATGATGAAAAATAAACCATGTAAATACAACATATTGAGCAGGGCACCACAGGGAGTCGAACCCTGTTCCGGCAATCCAGAAGTCCTCCAACCAGTGCCTTAGGTTTTTTTGTTGTAGTCATTTACAGGTTTAACAGCAATAACATTACTGTACATACAGTATTGTACATGAATTTGAAAAATGACCAAATAAAGGAAAAAATGACATGTACATGGTCTTCGAAAATCCTCAAAAATGACTAAATACCTTTTTCACATACAGATCAAAATGACCAAACGATCAAAATCTTGTAGTCTGTGTAGACTTGGGCTAATACACATGATGAGGGTGTAAAATGAAACCAAATGGACCTAGTATAGTACTGTATGTTATTGTATTGTTATTGTATGTCATCATTTTTGAGGATTTCTTGTGGAAAAATGTGGAAATCGAGAAAAATGTGGAATTCGAGAAAAAAAAAGATGTTTTTCAAGTTTTCAAGGATTTAAAAAAAATTCTGAAACATGGGCAAAACATGGAAAAAAACAAGGTAAAAACGACAGGCTATAGTACGCAAATTTTTCTATAGCTTGTTATTTTTCCAGGTTTAGTCATATTTGGAAAATCCTTGACACGTTGAAAAATGGAAAAATATATAGTACAGCGTCGTTTTTCCTCAAATTCCGTATGGAATTGGACCCCATTTGTACGCTCTCAGAAAAAAAACTTGCAATTCACCTTTAAAATGTTCTAGTATAATAAAAGCACAGTCGTTTTTGGGGAAAAATTGAGATAGTATTAGTGATATATCGGATCGAATCGCAGCATCATTAAGAATCGCATCCTAAATATTGATATTGCATCGTATCGTGAGGTAAATGAATCATCCCACCCCTAGTAGAGGGGGTCAGGAGCCCCAGTCTGATGTACAAAATGGGAGTCCCTGACATTCAATAGTTTGAGAGCACCACTGGTGTATACAGCAGGGGCGGATGTAACATTTCCCAATGGGGGGGGGGGGGGGCAGAATAAAATGGTAAGGGGGCAGCTTCATCGCCCATGTCGCTTCGCGCCACGGGCGATGAAGCCGCACCCATACCATTTTCAGTAGTGTTTCAAAATTCAAATACTTTTAAATACATGCACTGAAATATCTTGGGTTGTTTTGCATGTCATCGTGTTTGGTGGGGCAGACTGGGCATTTAGGGGGGCATTGCCCCCATGCCTATGCCTAGATCCCCGGTATACAGTGCATGAAACCAGAAAACCTGACCTTTTCCTTTCCGTCTGCTGTTGCTCCTCTAACCTAAGCCCCTCTGACTCCCACTAGGAGTCACATGCTCTTTCACTTGATCAGCGTAGAGTAAAGTCGCAGCGCACCACAATGGAGCTCTTGTGAGCTCCGTGCGGTTCGATGACGAGCTCATCCTGCCGGCACCTAGCTGGTGTAGTGAGATTAAGGACCCTTGATCCATTGCACTGCTTCTCTCACAACCCTTTCATGTTGTCAGCCATGCATGCCCCCCGCGCTAAGGCGGATTCCACACCAAAACACATTGGGCATCAATCTACCTTGATCCCTGTCCCGTCATACATATTGTCCTTGGTTTTTGTCATACCTGTAGATGCCTTCTGCTCTGACTACAGTTCACCCCGAGATCCCTCCCCCCAATGCAATTTGCATTGGTGCAGGTTGTCGTTATTCTAATTTGGGTATTTCAGTAGCTTTTTTTCCCCATCATATCACATCAAACCACACACTACAAGATAATCAGGCCAGATTATTTCATCCAGCACACACTCCAGAAAAACAGACTTCATAAAAACAACATGATAAAACCCAGGCAGCACCACGACCGTGAAGGGTCTTGACCTGAGTGATTTGGAAAAATCCTCAAAACGCTGAAAAAAGGCATGCTGTGCAAGACCGACATTTTTCGAAAATCCTTGATGAAATATGGCATCTTTGCAGGACCGTGAGGCTATAGCCTTGCATTTTTGTCAGATTTTGTCATTTTTCAAAAATCCCCCAAAATCCTCAAAACGACGAAAGACGGTAAGGCTCTCGCCTTGCGTTTTTTCACAATTTTGACATCATATCACATCAAACCACACACTACAAGATAATCAGGCCAGATTCATCCAGCACACACTCCAGAAAAACAGACTTCATAAAAACAACATGATAAAACCCAGTCAGCACCACGACCGTGAAGAGTTTTGACCTGAGTGATTGGAGAATAGAGTTCAAGTAGATTACAAGTGTGCCCCAGCGGATGTAAAACACATGCATGAGTATCAGTGTACTATTAATTTATGATGTGTGAAAATAAAAACAACAACTTTGGAGCTACTTAAATATCCACATTGAATAAAGACAAACAGTGACAATGCAAGCTGTGTGTAACCCAGGTTTTATTTATATCTTTTTTTTTTCAATAATGTTTTTATTAGTTTTTTACACATAAACACACAAACAATACATTACAATACAGACAATACAATATGAAAGAAAAGAGAAAGAAACAAAACAAAAAACTGACAACTAGACTGGACAATATAAAATAAAGAAACATAAAACAAAACAAAAACAGCACTATTCCTCTTCAGCAATTTCCATTAAATGTGACAAGTTGTTGTTATTGATATATTATAAAACATCCTCATACCTCCATAAACACTTCTAGTTTGTTCTTGAGAATATACAGTATGTGATCTTTTCTAAGGGTAAACATAGAGAAAGTTCCCGGAACCATTGTGAAATATTTGGTTTATCTGTTTTCTTCCACGTCAGTGCTATTACTCTTTTGGCCTGTAAAAGGCATATATCCATGAATATCTGTTGATTACGCTTAAACCTGTGTCCTTCTGGGTTTTATTTATATCTGACTGTACCCTGTACGATTACTTTCTGCCAATAAACAATTCAGTCAATCAATCAATCGAGAAAGTGTCATTGAAAGCAAAAAGTGACCATCTTCACTATAGTCCTCCTCTAAAAGGCTATAGTGAATGCCCGTATTCCGTGTTTCTTCTTGGAGAGCAACAATCGTAAGTGTACAACTATCTAATGCTTTGTTCTCGTCCTCACGGACAGACCAGACCCAGAGGCAGAAACATTCAGGCTGTTTTAAACTACCACATGATGGTCTGCTGATTTGTGCCCTTCATTAAGGAAAGTAATGAGCGTCAGAACATTTACTTGGACATGGTATCCTTGTCCGTAGTTTGGGCTACAGCAGTGCTTCTCCAAACGGTGTGACACCAGGGCTGGATTCAGCCAGCCCTACTAGGGTGGCTGGAAGAATGGCAGGTTGGGCAACTCCAAAGTTTTTCATATGAAGCAGTGGTTTTCAATCTTTTTGACACCAGGGTCCACTATTTATTCAGCATTTGAGCCACGGACCACCTTTTGAGGACATTTTAGCCCCTCAGACTCCAAAAACTAAAGATTTTCTTTTGCTTTTGTCCACAATACCAGGCTGGATTATGGAAACAAAACAGTCAAACATACAGATCAAAATGACCATTAATCACTATTAAGACTTTCCTATTGACACAGAGTGATATGTTATTAGCAGATTGGTCTGGAATTGGTCTGAAAAATTGGGGTGGCCAATCAGGACACAGTATGTAAACATATTTGAATACAGTATCCTGATTGGCCACCCAAATTCTCTGAAGTGAAATGGTTGTGCAATTGAGCTATTCCAGACCAATCGGCTGAACAGGCAATTTTTGGCCACCAATTGATTCGGTCTGGCTTTAACCAGGCTAATATGTAATAGAGTCTGTTTTGCAATTTGCATGGACATTATGATTATGAATACTACAGCTGTGCCTTTAGATGTTGAGATGTTGACCTCTGACCCCACGGTGTGCCTGCCTGGGCACAAAGAGTTTGTTGTGACGTTTCATGATGCTGCACAAGCTATAAGTCACGTATACAGCATGAGAACGGTGTGCGTTTCATTTGAAGAAGCACACGGGAAAAAGGAAAACATATACAGTACATGCAGACACTTCCAGGAACCACCGCAGGGTCATTTCTTAGGACCTCACAGACCGTCGACCGTCGGGGGAGGTATAGGAGGAGGAGGAGGAGGAGGAGGAGGAGGAGGAGGAGCGAGGACCAACAAGGAATGTTCATTCATGTCTCGGTGGCACACACCCCCTCTTCTTTCCCTCACTCTTTCCTTCATCTTGCCCTTCTCCTCTCTGCCGTGGTCAGACGGCGCCCAGCGAGGTACTGTAGTAGACCCCATGGATGTGTGTGTCGGTGCCTTCCGGTCTCATTGCTCAGCTATGCAGTAGAAACAGAGGATTATCCCAAGCTGAGCATGAGTGGACTTACTTGGCACTGAGCCGCCGGTCAACTGAGAGAGACACTACCACCACCCAATTCTCTCTCTCTGTCTCTCTCTTTCTCCCTCTAAACCCTCTCTCTGTCATTCTGCCATGACCGTACTATCAGAGGACCAGTCTTCGAGGCCCCAGCCCTGCCGGCTCCAGGAGCCCGGCGGGGCTCGCGCCTCCACCAGCGACTATGAGGGATCCAAGGGAGGAGGAGGAGGAGGAGGCTACCTGGACAGCGGTGAGAACCTGGTGTTCGGGGAGGTGGAGCCGCCGCGGCGCTCGCGGGGCCGCCTCATCCTCCACGGCCTGGTCATGTTCGGCCGGGAGTTCTGCTACGCCGTGGAGGCGGCGTTCGTCACGCCGGTGCTGCTGAGCGTGGGACTGCCGCGCAGCCTCTACAGCCTGGTGTGGCTCATCAGCCCCATCCTGGGCTTCCTGCTGCAGCCCATCATCGGCTCGGCCAGCGACTACTGCCGCTCGCCCTGGGGCCGGCGGAGGCCCTACATCCTGGCACTGGGCGTCCTCATGCTGATCGGGATGACGCTGTTCCTCAACGGAGACGCCGTCGTCTCAGGTGAGACTCCACTAGGAGCCAATTAGTGAGCCCCGGATGTGGGGAATAGCAATTAACGCGTTTTAGGCGGGGAATACCTTTTTGGTGCTCTAAGCATTATGTTGTACTTTAGCTGTGTGTCGCAAATCTTGGAATATCTTTGAATATCGATTCACAGCAAAGGCTTTTAACTCAAATGTTTTGAGATGGGGGTCGGAAACCAAATTCAATACTAGGGGTCCTTGACATGAAATGACCACCACTGACGTAGAAACATACAGTAGGTCTTTCGGAAAAAATGTACAATCGAGCTCAGGTCGAAATGCGTAAACAAGGCACTCAAGTACTCAGAGCTGATGGTATGTATAGGTGATGTGCTGCACATCAGCATTCCATAAAACCCACCACCACCCAGCAGTCTAGCGCATTGAAACACCTTGAAAAGGTTTGATTACTTTTACTTTATGGAGTGAAGGAGGGATGAATAGATGAACAGGAGAGAGAGATAGAGAGAGAAGCAGAGAGAGACAAGAGGGGGGGGTATTATGTTGCAGAGTGAGGTGGTAATAATCATTATTACAGTAACATACGGTATTACATTTTATTACATATTACAGTAACCACCACTCAAGTCCCTATTTACTTTGTTGTACAATGTATAGTGAAAGTCAATAGTTCATCCAGGTTCACAGCATCGCATTTCATATGATGTTTTTATGTCTGGGTCTTGGAACTTTCTATCATTGAACTGGGAACTCCCTGTCGTCCCTGGAAACCCCCTCAAGGACCCATGGGAATGCCTGGACCATCACGTTTGGAAGCAATGCCAGTGATGCAGAATACTGCTTCCCTGCACTCTAAAGTCATGACCCTTCATAATCTCTACCATATCTATAAGCATGACCATGTAAACTAAAGGCACGAGTGGATGTTTGTTGAAACACAATGTTGACATGAGATAGACTACACTATGATGTGATGAAATGTATGGTGGATATTGTTATACCTATCAACTGAAACCCTTAAGGTCTTTTACTCTTTACACAGGAGTATAGTTTTATAGTTTGCATTAACTATTCATAATGCTGTTGTCTCATATAGGTTGATACCTAATGCAGTAAAGATAAATCTTAGATTGATTTTTTTTAAAAATGGTATGACAATAGTCATACCCATAATAATATGCAGAAATGGCAATGTTGTGTAAGCACCTTAAGGCTTCTGTAAAGCTCTATACTGCTCAAAATGTGAGAACTTTCAATTCTCACGTTTAAGCCAGAAGATATTGAGCAAAAATGCTGACCACATGGATACTGTACACTACAGTATGTATGTAACATGTTCTGAGATGAATGTTGTCATTGTGCACGTATTCCCAGGACTCTGGAATTTACTATAATAATAATGTAGTACTGTATATACACTGTACTAATCCCACCTACTTTAGAGTACTATGGATGGATATTGGATAAGCTGATTATCTCCCCATTCATCTCGCACCCAAACTGATGGGGGGAAATAATCATCATATTTGATAATACTTATAAAATGAATAATACTAATAAACTGAAAAATACTCTTCTTCATGTTGTAACAATGTTGTGAAAGACAATTCCATTTCATGCTGTTCAGATCGCCGCACGACTCTGTGCTCACTATTTGTGTAGTATACACGTGTACCAAAGAGCACAGACTGTGCCCCTACACTGTTATCATTTCCATGGGAACACAATCATATCAGAATATTTCTTTACCTATTTGAACTATTGCCATGAAATTCGACCAGCCTGTTCACAGTCATATGTATTTGGGGAATACCTTTGCATAACACTGGAACCTAACAGCTTAAAGGGGGCAGAGTTTCATTTATGTTGTGTTATTTTAACACAGGATGACCAGATGTCCCTCTTTGCGTGGGACAGTCCCTCATTTCCAAGACTTTTCAGGTGTCCCACATTGTGACCTACAAAGTTTAGTGTTCAAATTCCCTAATATTAGGGAATATTATCCCTTTTCCTGCTACAGATGTGTTTTAAGTCTGTTAAAATAACCCGAGTACTACCCTGGTGCCACTATATTTCAACACAGAGAGAGGGGCCAGAAATACAGTAGCTGATAAGCCCAAAACACGTCACAGTGTGACACGTTTTGAGCTTGTACATCAGCTAGTTTTGGTATATCAGAATTGAAATTCTCAATTACTTTTTGAACAATGACATCAAGATCTTAACAACTTGCCATGTTAGCAACACGTTTTGTCCTAATGTCCCATACATGATACACATGCAATAATTCTGTCCCTCAAATGAACAGCTTGTATCTGGTCAGCCTATGTTAACATCTGGGCTACTCAGGCTTGTGTCTGCATGTTGCAGCACAGACAGTTTTTGAGTAGCTTGATTGAATATTTGTAATTTGATACTAATGTAATCAGATAGTGATGATCATTACATAGAATTATGGTCGATTGTGATTTTCCAAAGAAATACTCAATATTGTGTATTAACTCTTGTTCTCTTCCTAAGACAAACAATGTGACAAATGTCTATAGGAGGCTAATAAACTTGTAATCATAAATTGTATGTTAAGTAAGTTAACGCAACAAAAAACTTTGTTATCAGCATTATGTGCATGTCCATGAGACATAAATTAAATCAGTCCCTTGCCTGCTTGTTTACATACAGGTACTATGTTCAGTTCATAATTTAGACATAAAGATAACATAGTTCAAATTCATAAAGGTAGAAAAACAACAATAGTTCATATTGGAAATGCCAGGAAATTACATCTGGCAACAGTAGTTGTTTTCTGTGTGTCTGAATGATCAACTGGCCCATACCGGGTGTTGTATAGGCTCAATATCTCAAATTCAATAGATTGTGTGATGTTTTGTGGCCGGATGTAATTTCCTGCGGTCTAGACCATAGTGAATAATCGCGGTAAAATGTTGGGGGAAAACATATAAGGCATATGTACTATTTAGCCATTTATTTGAACGCTTTAGCTTTATGTAAGAACAAATCGTAATTGTGTATCATGTTGTCTTACAGCCATAGTCAGAGACAGGGCATTGAAGAGCGTCTGGGCCATCGTGGTGGTGATGCTTGGAGTGGTGCTGTTTGACTTTGCAGCAGATTTCATTGATGGTCCGGTCAAAGCCTACCTGTTTGATGTGTGTTCACACAACGACAAGGAGAGAGGCCTGCACTACCATGCTCTGCTCACAGGTATGAAGCACACGCACGCACACGCACGCACACGCACACGCACACGCACACACACACCACACACACACACACACACACACACACACACACACAACACACACACACACACACACACACACACACACATACCCGTTTCTCCTGGTTTGTGAGGACACTGGGTTTTTCACTACATTGTAGGGACACCACTTTCCATTGGCTCTACAGCCAAGTGGGTGGTACCAAAAAATCCAGCTAGGGCCACAGAACATACATCTCACTTCAGATGTTGGATAATCACAACAGAATAGAAGATATAGAATCCTACATTATGAGGACACTGCTAATGAGCTCCGCCCATGTATAATAGGGACCGCCCATGTATAATAGGTACTGTGGTGGTTTGTAAGGACAATATACATAAAATAACTACAAGCTATGTAGGGAAGGTTTTGATGTTATATAAAGCTACCAGACCTAGAGTAATTAAGCAAATGTCTACTTTACATTTACTTATTTTACAAAACCACTTTAGAAATTGATGCTTCAATTGAACACTAACAATACTTACAGTGCCTCATGTATGTTCTTAGTAAGTCTATGGTTAAGCTTACTGAATCTCTTCCAGATAACGTTAAGTTACATTACATGGTAGCCACCTCCATCATCAACCTCAAAACGCGGCGCGAAGCGGCGTGAAGTGACGCGTTGTGAGCTTGTAGATCTGCTGTTTTCATTAGTTTGGGTCATGGTCAAATGTCTCTTTTGGGTCACTGGCTAAAATGTTTGGGAACCACTGCAGTAGGCCATAGCAGTTTGTGTATTTGATGCAGCTATATGGGCCTCAGCACTGACAATCCATATCTGCATAGTCCAGTGGTAAGCTCACAACTCCTCAGAGCTTGTAGATCTGCTATTTTCACATTTGTCTGTGGAAATGATTAAAACAAACAAAAAGACATTAATGCCTCAACATTAGCTTTGTTCAGACTGCATAAATCAGAAATCATACAGTATTTGGGCCGAGAGTCTGAACAGGGAACTAACATGATGACAGGGTGGGCGGCTAAACATAGGGGAGAAAGTGAATGAGGAGATGGCATATGGGTCCTTCAATATAGCCCTAGCCTTGACCTTGGCAGGGCCTGGGGGGCAGGATGCCCAGTGTTTCTCCCCAGCACACAGAATTCCATAGTAGAGTATGCTCCTCTGTCCATCAGGCCTTTTTTGTTCTCCTCTTCTTGTTTGAGCAACCCTTTTTGATAACAATGTTCCTATGGGGCAGCTGTATATACATCTCATGTTTCACAATGTCACAGAATTGCTTATACACAGAGTCCACCGTCAGCTGATTAGCTGCAGAACCCTCTAATTGATCTATACAGCTCCTCAATGCGATTTGACAAAAGTCACTAGCCAGGAAGTGGTCAGGGATAGTGGACAGATCAAAAGTTGTAAAAGAGACCTTGTCCTCTTTACTCTGGGCTAATGACTGAGAGAGGGGGGATCCTATGGGGAGAGCCATAACGCAGGTGAGACATGAATGATCTGGAATTATTCTTGACGTATCCATAAATGAGACACAACCAGCCTGTGTAAATAAATCCTTACTCCTAGTTACAGAAAAATTACTAAACCAGTGCATGTTTTCATGGGGGACAATCAGGGGTGGACTGACAGTCTGGCATACAGGGCATTTTCCCGGTGGGCCGACCCCCCCGGGGGCCGTTAATGTCGTGTTTTAATAAAAAAAAAAAATCTGCACAAAACCGGCCCACGAATCAGTGCTGGCGGCCCTCTGTCCTCTTCAAATGAGACTGCCTTTTGCAGGGTTTTTATAGTTAACTAAAACTAACTAACTAACATTATAAGGGTCTTCAGAGGGCCGCTCTGAGACAAAATTGCCCGGTACGTTTTGAGCTCCCAGTCCAGGCCTGGGGACAATTAAATCACATCACATCACATCACATCACATCACATCACATCACATCACATCACATCACATCACATCACATCACAGCTACTCAATTGGAGTAACACAGGCAAAACAGTTTTGACGCCATCACAGAAGATCTGCAAGCTCATATTGCACCAAACTTCACAAGATAATTGCTTACTACTACCGCAATGTTCTTAGCCACTAATTGCGCTCCTACTGCGTCCACAGCGGCTAATATAAAATAAAGTAAATTAATTCCTCAGACTATCGTGATGTCAAAAAGCTACGGTCCAGACCTAGCACAACTATGGTCTATGTGTTCCATTTGTACACTACAGTAGTTACAGACCGATAAGGGTGCATTTGTTTCCAAACTATCATTTATCTATCAGGGATTTTATATTTTGCACAGAACAGGCCTACAGCCAGTCAGTTGGAGAGCCTCACTGCATGTCGCAGCTGCGGTCATGTGCAACATCTTTCAGATTGATTGAGACACTAAGAAACTACTGGACAAATGTGTTTGCATGTATGCTATGTCCTGCTATGGCAAACGTTCAGGGCAGGTCAGATCCAGGCAAACCAGCACAAATAAAATCTGTCCTAAACCAGCAGGGCCAACCAGAAGCCATAGTCAGCTCAGAAAGCAGAATAAATGACATTCAAAAGCTCACTTGGGTTACTTGCAGGTGCAGGGCCAGGAGCATTTTGACGTCACCACCTTTTGGTTTAACTTGCCGACTATATCTTCATCAATCAGTTCCACACAGCGTGTCACTGTCCTGCATGATATATCATGCAGGATATTACAATTTGGACAAGTTCGGCAGGCCGGATTAAAAGGCTTAACAGGCTGCATGTGGGCCCCGGGCCGCAGTTTGCCCATGTCTGATTTAGACAGTAAATGAACCTGAAAAATGAGTGCTGATTCTAAAATAACAGAAAGCTATGTGACAAAAATGTTTAGGGGGGAAGGGACTAATGGAGAAGAGATCCAGAAAAAATAAAAGACATGCCATTGTATGATTGACTTCAGACTGAAAATATAAGCTCAACACATAGTGAGCTTGTACATCGGCTATGTTGAACATGGAAACAACAGTAAGATCAGCTATTACAGTGCCCTCAAGCTCTGCCAACATTCGTGACTACTAAATCCCCCCAACCTGAGATGACTTGGAATTGTAGGAATTCAGTTGAGATATTACGTTGTGTTTTCAAATATGGTGAAAACAACAGATCTACAAGCGCACGTGTTGCAGAGGCGACACATTGTAGGCTTGCAGATCAGCTAATCTTATGGAATAATTTCATGGTACTCACTACTATTACAATTCCTCTTATGGCCAAAATCATTTCGGGTTAGGCAAGGCTATTTTATGGTCTACTCAGTCTCATGTGAACACCCCAGACAGGCTTCTGCTGTTTTTGCTAATTAACGACCCAAACAATGCAGTGCAAGGGTGGGGGGTGGGGGGAATTCTTCCACTCTCCTGCAGTATTATGATGGCCGGTCGTTAATTAACTGGGGGAGAGGGGGGGGGGGGGGTGCTCTCTCCTGCAGCAACTCTACTCTACTCACTGAACTGATCAAACTGGATCTACTTAAATAAGAAGTTCCCTTTATTCGAATACGAAATGCACCAGCTTGATTATATAATAATCCATTTTATTATGTTATTTGGATACCCATTAGAATCATACAAATTGAGTTTGAGACCCCTGTCCTACTGTGTGTTCCATGCTGAATTGTTGCACTTCACCCCACTGTAGAGTATGTGCATGTGCACATCTTGTAACCAGTAGGACTGGAGGATTTCCCAAATCACACAAATCACTTAATATACCTTTTAAATGATTGTAGTGGGTCAATGGGCCTAATGTTTTAACAATGTTTGGCTCTGAGATGTAGTGGAGTATAATTTCCTGTAATCAATGCACCTGCGCACCCCCCCCCCCCATCCCCCACTCCAGTCTGAATGAAAGATGCTACAGAGTGCTACAGTTGAGTGGAGTGGGGGATGGGCGCAGTCTAGCTGACAGTTCAACTCAGAGCATAAGCTGTTGAAGAGGTCAGACCAACTTTACACACAGCTTCAGTGTATACTGTATACTATATTATATGTTTCTGTTCTATAAATGGAACAGAAAAATATATGGTCTACAAATGGAACCAAATGGACATATCATCTAACCTGACACAATGATATTCATAATTAATGTATACATTGACTGTATACAGTCAAGATTCCCTGGAATCCAATTGAGAACCACTGTGTAAAACAGCATTAATAATAGGAATATTCCTACATAACAGGAAGCTAGTAATCAACAACTGACAGCCCTTTTGTTGACACACATGTGAAGTCATTTTTACAATAATTTCTCCCATTAAGCATATAGCAATCTGCACTAATAAGGAATTGGATTAGCAGCTCCCCATATGAGTTGGATGTAAAATCTACTACATTACGTTCTGCCACTATATCCACACCCTCTATCTATATAATCCAGATAATCCCCGCAACGACTATTTAGATCCTCCATAATGGTAAAGGGACCTAGTTTCTGATATCTGTAGACATTTGCAAGGAGATTCTCATAGAAGTCTGCAGCATCCACCTGCCTGGTGGAATTAGCAGGTGGCAAATAACACACTGCCACAGAAAAAGTTTGACTTGATCTCACATGGGATTTAGTAGACAATTTTACCCACAAAATACCTTCCACAGAGTTATCTAAAATATCGCAGTGGAATTCCACAGTCAATCTGTCACTGATAAATAACCCCACGCCGCCTGAACCAGAGCAAGCTCGGTGGTGGAGTCTAGTTCTGTTCTGCCCGACCCAAGTATATCCATCCATATGTGCAACATGAGTTCCAGTCAAATGCGTTTCTGCCACACCCATTAAATCCAGACCCAAGTGTTGAATACACTGCGAATGTGCTTTATAGTTATCTGATGACATGCCAGTGTTCCAGTAAACAGGAGATAGACCCCTGCCCTATGGGCTTACTAAATAACCAACCGTGATAGTAGGCTATGTTTTATTCAGGCCGAAAGAGACACTTTATTTGGTGATTTCCCACCGGGAATGCTCCAACGTGTCTATCAGTTCCATCACTGTCATATCTGAATGCTAGTGAGGTCACTGATGATCTACAACTAAGTTGTGCACACAATGTATTCCTATGAATTCTGTAGTGTACTGGGAAAAGTGAAGACAGTGAGAGAGCCAAGAGTGACTGAGAGGAGAGGGAGGGGGAGGGGCAGTGTCTCTAGGGAGCACTGGCCTTTTGTTCTCTTAATTGACGATCGTTGAGAGGGGGATGGGCGGCTGTACTCTACAGAGTTTCTGAGCTTTCTGTTGCATGTTAGCTACATAATACAGATCCACACTAAACTAAAGAAGCTCAATAACTGCAAAATGTAGATCTAGAGAACAGCTAGTAATTGTGTATAACTATATAAAAAAAGACCTTCTGTATTGCGAAACTATCCATCCTCATCTCAGGTACTTTTTTGGCAGAATTTATGTTTTAATTAATTCAGGGAATTATGACTGTACTAGCAACACATAAAACAAAGCTGACATACATTTCACCTAAATGCCTCACTCAGTTAATTTGCAACAGATTTGAGTTTATTTACAGTCATAAAAAGTAGGGAGGGGAGCAGCTGGACAACCAGGCTGTGAGGGGTGAGATGAGGGCCCTGGCTTGTGATTCAGTTGGTGGGTGTCCTTAATGATGGTGGGGGCTACCATACCCAGAGGAAAGCAGAATCCATGATTGAGTGCTCGTCTATTTCTCGTTGGTTTCTCAAGGCATAAATGAGATAAATGTGATCCCAAAAGGAGGCCTCAGATATGGCTCCTGTTTCTCATCATTTTATGATGAGCAACATGGCTCAGGTGAAACTTCTGATAATCTATAGAGGAGACCTCAAATGTTGTGTGATTCAGACTTAAACTTAAAACTTAAACTTTGGCAGTGTACAAATGGAACCAAATAGAGCCTGACAGGTCCAGTCAGAATGTGAATGATGCTGTTGAGTGATTTATGGGTAACCTATATTACTAGTAAGACGCCTGATGGCGGGAAGCGACTTCACCCTCAAGGACGAGGTCGCACAAATTACTCAATAGTGGGGATTCTATTAGTGTAGAGGTTATGATCCAGCCATTCCATTTATGGAGTGTGACAGACAAAATCTGTTTTGACGTAATTAACTCAGGCCTGCTGGTTTTCATGCTCCAGCCTGGCTGTATATAGTGCATCCAAAGCAAGGCAACATATTATAATGGATGTCTCATAGCCCCCCACCCCAAATCACCAAGAGCCGCCACTGGTTAACAATAATGGGTGCAATTCTCGTAGCAGTATCGTAGCCCTGTGTCGCAGCGAGTATGTCGTCGCACATGCACAGTGGGTCCCTTTCACTGTGAACATAGATATTGCCTGCATAGGTGGACCACGGTTTCCGCCCGCAGGGCCTGCAGCCCCACGGCCTGCAAGTGCAAATTGCTTGTATTTTTTGTTTTAAAAAAGGTTATTTGCAAGTGAATTCGTTAATTTGTTTATTAATTCATTTACAATCTGTAGCCTGATCTGAATGCTGTCCACCATAATATAAAAATGACTATGCAATGCGAAATACATTTGGGTATAGGCTAGAATTGCTTTGGGCGAGGACATTTATTTAATAACGCAAAAAGTAGACTCAAGCCAAATAATTATTATAATGGCACCTTGTGTGCCTCTCTCTCTCTCTCTCTCTCTCTCTCTCCTCTCTCTCTCTCTCTCTCTCTCTCTCTCTCTCTCTCTCTCGACCATACAATCATCATTCCAATGCACATTTTACCTTGATAACCAGATAATTTGGGCTCCAGGGACGACTGCAGGTTGGGTCGATTCTTGTGTTTAAACTGAGATTCCTGCACGTCGTTATACTTTTTGCTTTTGCGGGCTGGGGCGGGCCGCTGAATAACATTTTGCTGCGGTCCGCGGCTGCCACCGTGGCGGGAGAAAGGCGGAGTGGGTTATGAAAAATGCCGTTGCGCACATTATATTAATATATGCAAACGATCGCATTTCAAGGCACAACCTTTCCAAACACACCCGTCGCCTATATGCATCGTGCTTGCCCAGTTAAACTTTGCAGATGTAGGCCTATTGAACAAAATGAAGAAAGTATTGAGGAGACTGTTAGCGTCTGCATGGTCCCTCGTTGAAACGTGAGTAGAGAGAGAGAGAGAGAGAGAGGGTGGGGGGGGGGGGGGGCAGAGCAATCCATTGCGAGGAAATAAACTCTGGATGATGGTGACTTGACTGCTTTGTCCAGTGCAATAGAAATCTTTCCTCAGACGTTCATATTTTGTGAGTAGACTAGATTATAGTAGTTTAGGACTAAGGACTAGATTATATAAACTGCACAAGCCCGCCCGCGTGTATTTGGGGTTCGTTCGGATATACGACCTCAACGCAATGGTGTGCCCTATTGTCGTTCGTTTATACCTGGTGTGTGTGGTGCATTTGGTGCTCCTCGTTCGTTTACTCACTGCCCACAACCAACTCAACGCACTTGCAGTTTGCTTTTCCGAACAAAGCCGCATTGGGTCTCGCACGGTCGAGTGAAATGCGCCTATTATAATGATACCTCTCCAAAATGTTGAGGTATATTCTGCTCAACTTATTTGTTGATTTATCGATTGAATACTTTATTATCAGAAATGTAAACAGTATAAGCCGGTAATTCTACTGTGGGCTTTAGTGGTTGCGAGATGCAGTCTTGCTTTCAATAAACTCAAGTCCTATATATATTCAATTCATATAGGCTATCATGACATGATAAATAACAACAAAATTAAAATTATCGTGGGCTGGGGAGTGACAGAAACTACCGGTATATTGTGCGTCAGACTGCGTCTGGTCATAACATTAAATTATAAGTCCTCTTCTCTTCATGTTAATCATCTCCTTTAAATGAGAATTTTGAAATTAAACAAAGATTTAATGTCGAGTGGATAATGAATAGACAAACGCCTACATGCAATAATAGGCCTACCTGTAGCATGTGTGTCAGCTTGCAGATAGCACATCATGTTCTTTTTGCAATTGAACAGCAGCATGAAGATAGCGCAGACAGGGATTATAATTATTAATCGAATTGTCTCTCACGGTTAATCAAACTACCCTAAAAGGATATAGAAAATATGTCTGGAATTATCTAAGGATGATGCTGAATAAAAGTATTAATTCAATTACTAGGCTTTTATATTTAAATGAGGTGAATAAAGTCACCACTTACATTTAATACAGCCACGGGTAGACAGGTGTGCGCATAGTTTGAAAAGCCTATGAAAAATGGGTTGCGTCTACATTTATTCAGTACCTGTATGTTCACAATGTTGGACGTGCTTTAACATGTATATTTCTATGTTGGCGTCAAACATGGCGTTTCTCATAAAAGGACATGGTTTCTGATTTGCTGTACAAGGAGCCAATGGACATTTAGACAGGCTTCATTTGGGGCCTATGGGCATATGTACACATGCGCTGCACTACGGGACTTAAGATATAGCTCTCTGAGAATACCGGCCATTGTCATTTGTGTGGCAAAATATGTAATACTATAATCACAGTTCAGACCCTTGTGGTGTGAAGCAGTGTAGATCAGTTAGACTCTAACTGATCACCAATGTCTAACTGTTAGACATTTGTGGCACTGATATGCATGGTTTTAATCGAATATTTTAAATGTATATAGTAGCGGTAATGCATTGATTTGAACAAATTATGAAACTTGATTAAATTGGGAAAGAGTGATTGGTCTTGTATTCCACAAGATAATGGTCTTTTGATTGAAAATCATGGATAAGTTGTGGCAGTTAAGGTTTCCTGGTCAATTGTTTTTTGGTTAATTACTAAGTTGAAATCCGGTTATGAACACATACACAAACACTTTTGACAGAATTATGAGGACAAAATGGTGGTTAGGTGGTAATGTGGTTTATGGGGACATACGGCAGTCAGCCAATCAGCAGCCTCGAAAAATACACTTGTGTGAATATTCATGAGCAGGTGCAATACACCCAAATGGCCACTGGGGACACTAGTGAGCCAGTCCTCATGAAGCAAATGTGGTTTATTAGGACATTTGCTCAAACTTTGTATTTAAGCTTTTTAAAGGTAGGTTAAAGGTATAGAAACACTTCTATACTGTTGGAATTATGAGGACTTTTGAAATGTCCTCATAATCCAAAATGTACCTCATAGCGCTGCGTGTATCCTCATTCACGGACCTCATTAACCACCAAAACAAGTGCACACACACACACACACACACACACACACACACACACACACACACACACACCTTCTGTTAGAGCTTCACTCATTTGCTCTCTCATTAAAAAAACTTCACAGACTGTCAAGACCTGTCTGTTCATAGTTTGCAGAGTTAAATGTGATTCAATTTGGGGAAAAGTGACTCAAATTCCAGTTCCATCAAATCCCATCATAGCAGAACAGAAACCACATGAATCACTTAAGTCTGAATTGTACTGTTCTTGATTATAATTAAAATAATGAAGGCAGGAGATAGCCAAACAGCTATTTTTGCAGCATGACATCATTGTACAATAACAAACTATAGACCTAGGTTATGTTGGGTTCACTCGCAAAGAGAACATACAGTACATGAGATGATAATTTCTTCACCATCTCACCATGTCTTTAACACAGTGGTAAAGATACAGTATGTCATGCATATTTAGGTGAGAAACAAGAGCTATTTGGATCACCATTGTATTGCATTATTTGCAAAATATTAAACCATTATTATGAATAATCCAATCTGTAAGTTATACAATAAAATAAATAGAAGTTCTGCTGCAGACTGCAGTCCTAAAGCCAATTTGACTAATAAAAGACATCTTCCTCCCTATGAACTTTACAAAACTGATGATGTTATTCTGCTGACATGACAGCGATTTTCTCCAATGACCTATATATTTTATAGGTGATCATTTGTAATGTAATACACTAACATACAAGCCACTATCTGATAAGAAAAATAGTTCCAGTGACCTTTAAAAATGCCTAGGATGCTCTGAGAATTTCTGATAATGATTTTAATTGTTCACTGGTTGAACATCCCATGTTTTATCTGCTTTGTATCTCCTTCCTGAAATATACAAAGAACCATTTGATACGCCTTCTGCTGGTTTTATTTGGATAGTTAGAATATCAACATACTGTATGTATGTATATACTCTGCTCAACATGATATACAGTATATACATGACATATACACGATATATTCCACAAATATGTTTGTTCAGTAATAGTGGGATTTACGGCTATTTAACACTTAGATTACCCCAGAACACCACCTTACACAACCTTTCAGTTACTATATGAATGGACAAAGACTTGGTAATTGAGTCATTAAAGCTGTATGTACTGTACAATGGCATGCCAAGTTAACACTATTGTACGACAAAGTATAAAATAGGGCTTGGTTAAGCGGTAAATAATGCTAAGTCTAAACTCTGTGAAACATGTTTTTTTGCTGCTGTTTCAATGATATATCAAAAAATAAAGTGCTTCTCAATTATTTGATTAATCGAATGAGTATTAGAATAATCCATTAATCCAAAGGGTTTTCAACAGGTGGTCCGGGGACCACCAGTGGTCCTGAGAGGGTTCCAGGTGGTCCCCAGCTAAGTTGGTTAACCAGATGTAACTCTTGAGAACGTAAAAATGAAACCAAATGGACCCTTGCGGGTCCATTTGGTTTCATTTTTACACTCTCAAGAGTTAAAAGTCTACACAACTAGAAGATTAATGGTCATTTTGTTCTGTATGTTTTGCCTGTTTTGTTTCCCAAATCCAGGCTAGAATTGTGGGCAAAAGCAAAGAGAAATCTTTAATGTTTGGGGTCTGTGGGGCTAAAATGTCCTGAAATGGTGGTCCGTGGCTCAAATGCTGAATAAATGGTGGTCCCTGGGATGAAAAAGGTTGAAAACCCCTGCATTAATCCAAAGAGTAATCCAAAGAGTATTCGATTAGAAAAGAATTGATAGTTGCAGCCATACTTCCTATACTCTGCTTTAACTTCAGACAAACTGTCCACAAAACATATATGAGTTGAGTTCCATGTGTCAGTGTGTGTGTGCGCGTGTGTGTGTGTGTGTGTGTGTGTGTGTGTGTGTGTGTGTGTGTGTGTGTGTGTGTGTGTGTGTGTGTGTGTGTGTGTGTGTGTGTGTGTGTGTTGTAGTATTATGTGAAAGCAGCTGTATGCTCAGCTGACTGCAGGCCCAGGGTGTGGTGAACGTGTTACCCAGTCAGGCAGGCAGTAATCCAGCCCAGAGCGAATCATGTGCTGCAGTCATGGGTCTGGGCTGAGAGTAGAGAGGCCATTCACATGATGCCAATGCGTACCGTTGGTATGCAAGGCCGGTGAGTGGAGAGAGAGAGAGAGAGAGACTGATCTACAGAATACTTTGTTGCACGCTGCTGTCCATAGCTGGTCCAAAAGGTCAGATCAGCTGTTTTCTTCCGCACACACATTAACGATGCATGGCATCCCTATTTTTGGCATTCAATTATTGTGCAATGTGCAAACATTTACAAACCATGAAAAAATATACAAGCCCATAACACAATATGATGTGCCACATTGTTAGCCTTTTTTTTAATGATTAATGTAATGTGGGGCTAAAGTGGTCAAGTTCAGGTTTTCACAACAGGGTAGGGGATGAAAACAGGCCTAACAATACAAAAAAAAAAAAAAAAAAAAAAAACTATACAGCATAATAGCATATGAATGTAATTTGCCATAGTGGTGAAGATATAGTCATTCAGGTTATGTTGCATGGTGGTTTCATTCTACATGGATTTACAATATTCATGGGTGTACTGGAAGCATGAGATGAAGTTAGAGAGGCTATAGGAATATTCATGGACCAGGATGTTTGCAGATGGCATTGTAAACTGTAGTGATAGCAGTGAGCAGGTAGAGGAAACAGAGGTGGAGATACTGTATGCCCTGGAAAGGAGAGGAATGAAGGTTAGCCACAGCAAGACAGAACACACGTGTGTGAATGAGAGGAACCTGTGAGGCTACATGGTGTAGACGTGAATAAGGACTTAGGGACTAAAGGTCAACATTTCAGAGCAATGGAGAATGTGGAAAAGAAATGAAGAAACAAGGCCAAGCAGGTTGGAATAGGCGGAGAAATGTCTCAGGTGTGACGTGTGAAATGAAAGCAAGAGAAAGATTGAAAGGGAAGGTGTACAAGACGGTGGTGAGACCTGCTATAGGAAAAGACAGGAAGCAGTAAATATTGAGATTCTCTCTGGGAGTAACAAGGATGGATAGGATCAGCAAGGGGTACATCAGATGTCAGATATTTTGGAGATCAAGCCAGAGAAGCCAGAGTAAGTTGATTGATGTTGAAGTTTGAACTGCCAGACAGGAGGCCTAGGTCCATCCCAGAAGAAGACCAAAGAGAATACTTACAGATGTAGTGAAAGAGGACATCGAGTTCAGTTAGCTGGTATGAGAGGACGGTGTAAGATGAAGGAGGGTGCTGCACTGTGTTGACCCTTGAAGGGAAAAGCACTGAGGAAAATACATGATCACGGATTTTTTTTGGAGTGAATTATAGTCCACACACAAACTAGGCAATGATTTAATTACTGGATGATCGGTTCACGACACGGCCCTCACATTTAGCCTTTGGACCGCATTCCTTTGTGCCTGATTCCAATTCCACAATGACACATTCCATCGCTGGGTACCTACTGTGTAGCAGCTTTGGGAACTACTTCTAGGGCCAATTTTAATAGGCTAGTGTGGACCCTGTAGATCTCGGGATCTATATGGAGATTGCAAAGCACGCTCCAATGTAGATCTCGAACATCATGTGAACAGACCTGTGACTACCGTCTGTGATGCCTGTGACATAACTACAGTCAGTATGACATGACGACAGATTTGGCCACAAATTAAAGTTACACATATTTAAAGTGTAAAACATAATGTGGGAATTCATGGAGAAATAAATGGAGGTTCTGTGGGCTAGGTGCTGATCGTTTGCGGTTTGCAAGATTAGACAGACCAGACAGACCCTGTTATAGGCCCCAGGGTCCTTATGAGAGGAAGGGAACTATAGTGTAGGTTTCACAATGATTCCAAGAGTGGGGATTTGACTCGGAAGTCCGTACCATGTGACACGTGCTGGATAAAGGACAAATAATTTGACTTTGAAATATGAGCCCTGTGCTGCTGGCACTCCACCAAACATTGGGCTAAAACAAGCTCTGATTCTGATCTCAGACTGAGCTGTCAACCTGTTTCCTGCTTCAGAAGAGAGGAACAGTCAAAAGCCAAAACTACATAAAAATGCCTGGCATATTTGTCTGCATTCCTGACAGTATATTGTATAATAATCAATGTAGGCAGAAAAGGCTACAAATGAATCTTTAAGAAAGTACATTAAAAGAAATTGATATCAAGCAAAGTATGTTGCACAATAACAGAAATAATAAACATGGCACATGGTTTTCGATGCCGAGGACAGTATACAAAACAGCACATCAAGATGTATGCAGGCCCAAAACAAAACAGCAGCAAAAGTTGCAGATTTACATGCTATTTTTAAAGAGGCTTAACGGTAAAGTCAAGAATGTGTAAGCACATCAAATCCATTAGCACAAATAGATGAATAGATAAGCACTGTAAAGTACATCCATTCTCCTCAGCTCCTCTGGGGATATCTGATGAGCTGAGGAAAATATTTGATATTACAAAAATGTTTATGATATCAGAGAGTGTTTTTATCATTTAGTTAGAGCTAATTTAATTCACTCAGGTCACAAAAATGAAGTTAAAGTAGAGCTCAGCTGGCAAAACAAAGTACAGGATAGGAAATACTTTGAGCTTAGATATGTTATTGAATGATTTCTTCATTTAAATACAGAGAATATAACTTAAAGTATATAGTGATTCCTTATTTTTGTCACATGGCACTGGTCTAGGCTTAGTGTAAGCTGCCTCAGAAGTCACTGCTAAATGTCACTATACTTTAGCACATGATTAGGAAAACCTACGAAAACACATTTCTATCCAATATTATTTGGATGTTATTTCCCTTCAATCAATGCATTATGTTCCCGAATAATTGTTTAATTTTTAACCTTTTAAAAGCCAATGGTAAATTCCAAACTGGTGAATCAGAAGCAAAACTATTTAAATAAATGAAGACGCAGTCTATTAAGACTATGTTCATGTTGTTTAGACATATATCAGGTATGAGTTTTATATGGAGCATAAGGTTTGAAAATGGCTGAAAAACATGCACTGCTATAGAATATAAGCAACTATGCTAGAGAAGTATGCCTACTTCCTTGTGGTTAGAGTGTCCGCCCTGGAACTGGGAGGCCAGGGTTCGATTCCCGGCCGGGTCATACCAAAGACTCTAAAAATGGGACCCAATGCCTCCCTGCTTGGCAGCATCAAAAGGGATGGATTGGTGGTCAAAATCAGCTAACGATTCCCAAGCGCGGCAAGCCGCAGCTCACCGCTCCTTGGAGCTCACCGCTCCAAGTTATGGGTCAAAAGTGGAGAACCAATTATTTACACATACATTTAGGTACAGGTAACTTACTGTAACTTATACAGGTAACTTAACTTTTTTTGCCACCGGGGGGGCAAGTGCTCCCCTGGCACCTTCCTAGAATCCTAGAATCCTAGAATCAGTCCTAGAAGCACTCCATGCCCTGATGAAGACCACTTCGTGGTCGAAACATGTTGGCGTTTGTGCCTTTTTAACTTTAATAAAGGCTTTGATTTTACTTTTGTGTGCCCGGATCGTCGATTTTTTCTTCACTATGGTTTGTTCCCAATGATCCGTGTGAGCACCTTTTTACTATTTTTACCATATACTACCTCCATTCAAGCACCTGGTTAGCTTTTCTTTTTTGTTCCTAGAATCACCATTGAGCCACTGTATACTTGTTTCAGGTCTGGGCGGAGCATGTGGTTACCTAGTAGGAGCCATGGACTGGGGCCACTCATCGCTCGGCCTGCTGCTGGGCTCAGAGTACCAGGTCATCTACTTCTTCTCAGCCCTGACCTGGGGCATCTTCCTCACGGTGCATCTCCTCAGCATCCCAGAGGTACCTCTTGGCAAGATCACAGAGCACTCAGAACTCTCAGCCCCCAGTGCGCTGCGCTTGCTGGGCTCTCACAGCAATGGCTACGGGTCACTGACTAAAGAACCCATCCCCCCAGCAGCTCCAACGCTAGTGGAGGAGCTGAGGCCCAGGTCCTTCTCAGCCCTGGGCGAAGCCAACGCTGTGACGTCCAGCAAAACAAAACAGCCGGCGGTCAATGAGGTATGTGATTGGATCTCAGTTCTCACCATGCTCACATGCATGACAGTCTGATGGACGACGTGAATAACATTGGGTTGAAGTAACAACATTAATCTGACCAGGGGGGAATTCACAGTAAACTGAAGGAACTTGTTAAAGTCTAGACTAAAAAAAAGGGAAAAAAGAGGCAAGGAAGAAAAAGAGGTGGTGTTTATAGTCTCTAAAATATATTGGTTCTAGGAGAACTCCCTGTCATGCCAACCAAATAATAATATATTTGGTTGGCATATTGAAAGCAACACGCTCTCAATTTAGGTTTAGGCCTGTAACCTTAGACAGATTAGGTTTAGACCTGTAACCTTAGACAGAGTTGTTTTGAAACTGTTTTTTCAAACTCAGAATGAATTCAAAGTAGGAAAACATCCAGGAGGTACGTGATTTCAGAGTCCTTTTCAGGATCACTGGGCAATTGCCGGACCACAGTTCATTAGGCCAGGAACAGGGCCAAAGAACAAGTTAGGATGATTGTGTACCATCTCAATCCCAATTGATGTCTTGCATCAATCCCAGATTGATGCAGTAGCCTCGCACATTTAATTGTTTTGACTATCAACTCTGGTGTCGAATAGACTGTTATTGTTAAAGGAGACAAAGGAGACAAAGGAGTCAAGGACAGGGGCGGATCTACTGTAGGCATGGGCATGGGGGGGCAATGCCCCCCTAAACAACCGAAGATGTTTCAAATTAAAGTGCTTATATTTAAAATATTTTGAAACACTACTACTGCTACTAACTAACTAACTACAATTGTGGCACCACTAAACCAGCACCATTTCATCATTGAAAACAGAAAACTCTCTGAGTCAGACCTTTAGCTTTATGCATGTGTGTCTGTTGCAACTTCAACAACAACTGATATTATTGATGCTTACTTGCCTAAAAAAAGTCCTGTAACTGAAAATGGTATGGGTGCGACTTCATCGCCCGTGGTCTTCATCGCCCGTTGCCCGTGGTAACATTTCCCCAATTGGGAAATGTTACATTTCCCTAATTGGGAAATGTTACAGCAGCCCCTAGTCAAGGGCATACCGATGGCCAAAACATTCAGTCACCAATTGATGGGGCCGAAGCTTCAATGAGCCCTTCTCCAAACCCCACCCGCTGAGGCGGGGCTATAGTCACTGTCCAATGTCAGTCAAATAGTTTTGCAACTGTTTAGCAACTAACGTGCCTATTGATTGGACAAGGATGGATTGGGGAGGGACTTAGTGAAGGGTTATAATTTGTGTCATTCAAGTGTAATAAGTTTATGCATAAGATGTGGTGCTCTAAGTAGGGCTCTAACAGTGTGTGTTTATGTCTGTGTGTACAGTGCCAGAAGAGAATGACGTTGAGATCACTGCTGAGAGCTATGATGACCATGCCGGGTCACTACCGCTGCCTATGTGTCAGCCACCTATTGGGGTGGACGGCCTTCCTCTGCAACATGCTCTTCTTCACTGATTTCATGGGACAGGTAGTGTAGGCTGTCCACAGACGTGTGCCATATGCAAGCTTATTATAGCACGGGAGTAGCTGAATGACCCCTACCTTATCTCTGTATTCATTTGTTGTGCCAAATTCCAAATTTCTGTTGTGTGTATACAATCATCACCGTCATGCACTGACCTTTTCTGCTACAACGCTGGTTTTCAATCCTTTTCACATCTGGGACCAGTATTTATTCAGCATTTGAGCCACATACCACTATTTGATGATGACATTTAGGCCCCGATTTTTGTTACATTAGCCCTTATGCGTAATTAACGCACATAGCATTGGGGAAGAGGCGTTCCCCCACTAAAGTCGCTAATTTCGTACCATGCCATCTCCCTTAAATACCTCCTTTACCCGTTAAATTATGCATAGGTGTGGTTTGGGCGTTTTTAGCTTTCATCCAATCCGTGTTGGTCTTGCCATTCCCTTTAATTCATCCCTTATCTATTTCCCTTATCCCTACTGCTATGTCTGACCCTCCGAAGCACGCAGCCTGGCTGCGGGCTTAGGACACACACATGCATGAGTAGCCTATTCTCAAAGATTATGCTCTCATTTTGAAACAATTATAGCTCAGTCAATTCTCAATCATTTCTTACCATTCAACATGTTAAGTTGAAAAAACATGTTCCATGTTTTTTTTTGCTGTATGTGGCGTGCATTTATCCCAAGTCTGCGAAATGTTATAAAGTAAATTGCAAAAAACTCTGGAATTCGCGGCAAAAAAACGTTTTTTTTTTTATCATTGATTTCTCGGTCAATTCTGGACCATTTTTTACATTTCAAAATGCAGCATGATGGGAAAAAGCTCCTCTTTCAGATGCTGTATAGAATATGTGGGTAGGTCTTCTCTACGATGCGGGACCGAGCAAACTGCAACTGTCAGTTATAGTTTGCCCGATCCCGCATCGTAGAGAAGACCTACCCACATATTCTATACAGCATCTGAGAGAGAAGGTCTTTCCCGTCACGCTGCACTTTGAAATGTAAAAAATGGTCCAGAATTGACGAGAAATCAATGATCAAAAAAACATTTTCTTTTCCGCGAATTGCCGACTTTTTTGCAATTTACAGCATTGCGTCACAAGTTAATGAATGTATTTAATTATATTATATACTGTACATTACCTAAACACAAGGAAGTGACCGACAGCAGGCAATCTACAGCTGTTCATAGGACAATCCAGCATAAATAAGGAGATGAATTGAACTGGCGCCTTTCCACGTGGAGTTGTGGACATCTCCAAAGGCGCACAGATGCGCATCGTGCGCACGTGGCTCTGCCTTCGCGGATCGGTTAAGGGGTGGTCTGATGTGGCGTTATCTAGTTCCCTAATCTATTTGACGAAATTAGCAACTTAAGGGACTGCGCAACAAACACGCCCATGACCACACCTCCAGCCACGAATAACGGTGTCGGCATAAAGAATAGTGGCTAAGGGAAGAGAAAAGGTAACCAAAATAGCAATAAGGGAATTCGCTGCGGGTATCGGGTAACGTTAGGGACAACGGGGGAATGAAAATCGCGCATTTAGACTTAAAACTTGTGATGTTGTCCACAATTCCATGCTGTATTCACGTGGTACCTAGAGAGATAAAAGACAAACAATCAAAAATTAACAATTATTCTACATTCTCTAATTAGATACAGTATATTGTAAATTAAGTGATGGCATGTTCAACAATAATTGAACTCTTGAGATATGGGTCAATTTGGTTTCACTTTATGGTCTTGAAAGTTATCTATAGGGGTTAATCTATAGCGGTATAATCTATTGGGGTTCAATTGAACCCTAATAGATCTGCATCAATCTGCATCATTTAGCTGGGGACCACCTTAAGGACCACTAGTGACCCCCAGACCCAGAAAGCCAATGTGCAACAATTAATAAATCAATCGCTGTGTTGTAAAGATGATGATAAATGATTGAGGAAAGCTGTGTAGTTCATATCTGATCAACGGATAAGCTTTATGCTGGCTGTTACCCCATTTCTTAATGTTATATTATATTGTATTGTTATATTATTTTTATTATTACCCTTATTGTTACAGTACCTGTAACAATCTAGTTTAGCAGAATAAGCACCGCTATAGAAAGCAAAGGGTGGATGGCCTGACAACACATATTTAATAATTAGATGATTTAGAAATGTTGTTGTGTGGGGGAAAAAATAATGTTAAATTGAACATAGTCAGTACAGGCAGTAACATTTAATGTTACTTCTGTTGCATTGGTAGTTATATAATTTTGATTAAGTTTCCTACTATTCACTGCAATTTTGTAATTTAACAAAACACAGTACCCTTCATTGCAAAATTAAAGACAGTATTTCAGCATGACTTGCAAAGAAAAAGAAAAAACGGGGACCAAGGCATTTCAGGTCAAAGATCCACATAGGAGTAGGTTTTGTACATAGGAAAGGACCTTAAACTTGAACTCTTCTTTTGCTTTAATTGTCATTTTGTTATTTTTACCAATTTCATCTCAATTTCTTCTGTGCTCTTTTCCTGCAGATTGTATACAAGGGGAATCCATATGCAGATCATAACTCCACTGCCTACGTCACCTATGAGCGGGGCGTGGAGGTGGGGTGCTGGGGGCTGTGTATTAATGCCGTGTCTTCTGCTCTCTTTTCCTGTAAGTCTGCCCATCTACTTGTCTCACGTGCTTTACGATGGTTGTGCATGCGTGTAAGGCTGTGTGTGTGTGTGTGAGTGTGTGTGGGTGAGTGGGTCATGTGGATCTCGGGTGCATTCCACATGGGAACGGTGTGGCTTCCATGTGGGTCTCTGACCTCATGTGGCCAGAATGTAATTTACAGTTCTATATCAGAGCTCTATTCTGCCCTACAAAGCCAGAGTGCAGAAACACACACTTTGGCTTTGGAGGGCAGAATTGTTCTCCAACATATTTTTTTAAAACAATAGATGGACAGATATTGGCATTGATCAGCAGACCCTGTTCTAGATGGCTCTGCATCCCATACGAGCGATTTTGGAATCCTTATGGGTCAAATTGTTTTCAACATGCACTGAAGAATTACATTTAAACAACATCTGCCTTACTTCTTTACAAGACAACTACTTTTCAAGAAGTCTACACAATTAGAGAATTGTTGTTTTGATCATTTGCCTGTTTTCTCCTATGGAGACATCAACATAGCAGCACATCATCTTATCCAACTGTTGTTGTTGAGACGCTAAATCTCATCAAATTGTGGTAACTATACACAGGTGAAACTCAAAGACTACAGATCTGCACAGAGGGTGATTGACTGCCCTTTGTCCAGGCCACAGTCTCTTTTGCTCCATTCCCCTCAGGCAGGCAGGACTGCAAAGGCCCAACAATCAAACAGCTCTTTCCCAAACAGCCTCTTTTATCAGGCTCTTCAATGCTGCTGGTGTCCCCCTTGACCCACTTCTATCCACCCTCCACCCTCACTCACAGTGGCATGGACTTTGACTTGTGCTCTAAGCTGACCTGGACACTTGAACTCTCTGCACTTTTCTTATAATTAGTCATAGCACTATGTTGTTTTTGCACCGTCTTGTCCCGTTTTTGCACTTCCAGATGTCGTAAACGCACTTGGGTGTTTACATGTCATGGCAATAAAGGCCTGCTCTCATTCTGATGAAGGAAGGAATACAATGGTGATCGATATCTATACTGTATTACTGTATAGTTATCGTTTGTAGGGGTGATGATGATTATTATCTGCGTCTCTCTCCAGATGTACAGCGCCTGCTGTTGCCCTACATCGGCCTGAAGGGGCTCTACTTCATGGGCTACTTCGTGTTTGGGATGGGTACCAGTCTCATTGGTCTGTTCCCAAACGTCATCGCCGTGCTCAGCCTCTGCACTGTGTTTGGAGTCATGTCCAGCACCCTCTACACCATCCCATTCAACCTTATAGCAGAATACCAGCTAGAGGAAGAGGTGTGTAACGCATGCACATGTGATCTTTCATTCTTTTTTTAGAAGACACACCATTTTATTGTATGTGCACACACATGCATTTAATTTAAGCTTAAAAACCCCTATTATAATAGTATATCGTAAAAATTAAAATAGACAGTCAACAACAAGCACAAAACATGTCACATACAGTAACAGTGAAGTACAAAAATGTTGGTATCAAAATCATGTACTTGAGTACCAAAAGTAGAAAGTAATCATTGCAGAATGTCCCATTTCACAAGGTTAAATGGATGGATCAGAAGAAAATAGACTTACAAGGCTCCAATGCTTTGCATCTCAAGTTAGGCGTCAGTTCATTTTTTTGCCAGCTCCACTCAAATCTCAGATCCAATTTCAGCGGTTCATTAGGGTTTGGATCTGTCATTCTTATTAGGTTACTATTCTAAGTAATGTTTATGTAATCTGTAATTTAATGTTTTGTGTAGTCATCTAACCCTCATATGTAGGTCTAAGGTCAGAAAATTACTTAAATATTTACAGACTGGTCTTTAACCAGCTACTTTGTGCTTATAGTTAGTTAATTAAATTCCAAGGAAGACTCGTCCATTTGGTTACATCAGGGGGTCTGCGACAGGCGGCTCTGGAGCCACATGTGGCTCTTTAACCCTTCCTTAGTAGCTTGCTGATCAATTTTTTGAATGGCTGAAAAGTATATAAACCTTTGTAATAATCAAAATCTTTAAAGTAATAACTAGAACCTAGTTTGCATATAATTGTTGTGGAATACAATATTTGTCTCTGAGTTGTAATGGAGTACAGAGTGCAGAAACACACACTTTGGCTTTGGAGGGCAGAATTGTTCTCCAACATAAAATTTTAAAACAATAGATGGACAAATATTGGCATTGATCAGCAGACCCTGTTCTAGAGGGCTCTGCATCCCATATGAGGAATTTGGAACCCTTATGTCAAATTGTTTTCAACATGCACTGAAGAATTATTGAATGGCTGAAAAGTATATAAACCTTTGTAATAATCAAAATCTAAGTAATAACTAGAACCTAGTTTGCATATAATTGTAGTGGAATACAATATTTGTCTCTGAGTTGTAATGGAGTAGAAGAAAAAAGTACTGAAGTTTGGAAATACTAGAGCTGAGTAAAATAAAACAATACCTCAAAATTGTACTCAAGTACAGTAAACGTACTTCGATGTCACTTTACTACTCTGCTATATTGTTACCCACTTTTTTTCTCCTTTCCATTGCCACCACTGCCCCATGTGTTCCTTCCCCCATCGACCACAACTTCAGGAGCAGATCAAGTTAACCGGAAGCACTGGCAGGCGCCGCGGCACTGGGGTGGACTGCGCTGCACTCACCTGTATGGTCCAGCTGGCCCAGATCATCGTAGGAGCAGGACTTGGCGCTCTGGTCAACATCGCAGGAAGTGTCATCGTGGTGGTCCTCTCGGCTTCGGCCACGTCCCTGGTCGGCTGTCTCTTCATTGCACTGTTCGTCAGATATGTGGAATGATTATGCCTTTGAGATTGTTATTATTTGTTATTATTATTATTGTAGAATGATGTTGTTTTAAATAAAGATTATATATAAATTTTCATTGTTTGTTTTTCATGCTTATTTAATCAGTTTACGACTTTTATGGATACATGACTTAGGTAGAATAATGTGTGAGTCTTTACTGTTGTATGAGGTCATACCTGAAGATTTCTTTGAGCCCTTGCACTTATGTCATAGTTTCCATGTATGTCTGTCTGTTTGGGGTACAAATAGCATAGTTAGACATAGTTTGCAAAATATATCTGCGTAGGTCGAAAGACAAAACTCAAAATGCCTCACACAGTCACACTTATTTCCAGAGATAACGGTTTGTCTATTTGAAAAAGCTATACAAAGGTTTGCCACATGATGTCAGCATTGAGCACTGTTTGAACTCAAACTGGAGGACATCAAACTTGTATTCTCAGTCTCACAGGGTTGGAGGGTATCAGGGATTCAATATATATTTTTCACAACAAATTCCTGCATGTAGTCCTGAATCCCAAGCACCTGTGCAGTGCTACATATTAATGTTCAAAACATGCATTGACCTCCTACCCAGCATATTTGAATTCTGCATTACATTCACCCATTCACAACCCAACAACTAACTTTGTTAGTAACTTTTGTTAAGCTCTAGAGCAGATATTGAAATGATGCACGATTCTGTAGTAGGCCTACGTGTAAAGTATCGGAGGCAGAAGAGTGGGTCTTATGCAAAGTAGGCCTAATTTAAAGAAAAGGATTAAGTAACTTGAGTAACTTTATTACTATTTTGGAGTAATAAGTAACATTTTGACAACACTGGTGAGTTATCTAATCTTTGATCCAGAAATGGACTTTCAAAACACTCTCACAGAGAAGATTGATTAGGCAGAATGCTGGACATCAAGGCATCAAAGCGAGAATCAGGGAGAGGATTAAAAAACATCTGCATTGTTTTATAGCTCCAAGGAACTTTCAAAACGCTGCCACAGCCTGTTGCAAATAACATTGTGTTCTCTTTGATGGTTTTGCAAACTTCACATAGTTGAAAACTGAAGTGGAACAAATACAGGGGCCATTAAGGTAGCCTTGCAGCCTTGTATTCAAAGACAGAGGACTGGAGTCACTGGAATGATGCACGCTAACTTCACAGGTGTCCAGGTGTCTCCTATAGTAGGCCTACAGTCCTACTGAGCACTATAGATCTAAAAACTTCTAAAAATGAAGGTTTTTTAGATGTCTAATCTTAGATTAGATGATTACCAGGTGAGATGTTTAAACCAGTAATCAACATCTAATCTAAGATTTAAAAACTTTTTTTTTTTTTCACTTTTTTTTTTAGACATTTTTATATCTAGTGTTGAGTGGGTAGTTTCTCAAAGGATGCTAGTATTTCAAACAGTCAAACATACTGTACCCTACATAGAATTAATGGGAATCAAACACAGAACCTCTGTATTCAGGGGTAAAGCACTACAACAGTAGAGAAACAGTTTAAACTAGTAACTACATAGCTACATTGTATTCTGCGATATGCCAGCTTTTAAACACACATCAAAACTTACTGCACTTTGTACAATTACACCTAAACTAAACTTGCTTCTGTAAGAATCAAAGACAAAGTCAACTCTCTATTCCACTGGTTCTGCTGGGATCCTATGCAACATTGTATCTCTGTTGAAAGATGGACGATGAAAGTGTTACAGTATCTAGAAGGACACTCGGGACACTGCATAGTGGTTCTCAAACATTTCCATGATGAGGACCATTTCTCAGTTCTCACTTCGCGCCACACTGCAAAAATGTACATTGCTATTTTTTTTAATAGAAAAACGCATGAGTGGTCTGGATAAAGAGGTTCAAACAATTGTGATGCTCCATTTACACATTTTGCTGGAGACTCCCTGGCACACTGGCATGCCCTCACCCACACCTCCAGACACCACTTTGAGGACCACTGTTACTTCTAATGGCAGTATTTATGCACTTTGAATGTCCCCCACTGGTCACTGGGTAGATAAAGTACTGTACTGTACTGTATCTACGCAGTAGATTAGATTGTATCTATCAATCTAATACATTCCCAAGCAGATGGAAACAGACTCGTCTTTTAGTACAATATACCATATCACCAAGCAGTGCCACATCATTATGTACAATCCTCACCAGCCTATGCCTACCTATACGCTAGTACGTAGCTCTGGAACTATCCCATATAGCATACCTGGGCATTATGCGGCCCGGGGGGCAAATGCGGCCCTTTGGCTGACTCTGACCGGCCCGGGGACCACCAGTGGTCCTTGAGAGAGTTCCAAGTTAAATATGGAAAGTTGGTTAACCAGATGTAACTCTTTGAGAGCGTATAAATGAAACCAAATGGACCCTTGCGGGTCCATTTGGTTTCATTTTTACACTCTCAAGAGTTAAAATATTCATCAACCATCAAGTCTACACATTGAATCAGAGAATGTTAGAGAATGGTCATTTTTGTTATCCTGTTTTGTTTCCCAAATCCAGCCTGGAATTGTGGACAAAAACAAAAGAAATCTTGAAGAAAGTTTTGGGATCTGTGGGTCTAAAATGTCATCAAATGGTGGTCCGTGGCTGAAATACTGAATAAATAGAGGGCCCTGGTGTCAAAATGGTTGGTCTTACTCTTACATTTATCTTGAAATTAAGTGAATATTACGCAGACGTTCGTTCAGCCTTTAGTCTTGGCCCTCCACAATATTTTATGTATCTCATTTGGCCCCTTGGGAAAAATAATTGCCCACCCCTGCCATATAGTATAACTCACAGCATCGCATGAGAACAGCTATAAGCAATCGGGATTAGGCCTTTGTCTCACATTTGAACTCAAGTGTAAGAGTTATGTTGGTATCTGTCCTTATCTGTTCCATTCCCAACTCCAGACACGCCCCTCATATAGAAACTGCATTCCACAGAATGATGTCACACACGGTGGCTCTTTTGAAGACCGCTGGACACTCACAGCTACAGTAGGCCACCTGGAATGAGGTCAAAGATCACACGACATTCATAAAAAACAAAAACAAGACACTCGAGAATGGAGACCAGCGTTTAAGATGCTTAGGCCTGACCTAAGGTTTTTGAAAAAACTGAAATATTTATATTTCAGCATCAAATAAAGTTAATTATGGAATACTGTACATACTGTACAGAATCCAAATATGGATTCCCGGCCTGAAAGCGTTTAAGATGCATTGGACTATCCTTTTATGATGGAATAACAAAAATATTATACATTTCTTGTTTTAGTGAGCAGCATAGTACTATCTTTATTTTCCAAAAGTTCCAAAATATTTCCAATATATGTATGATATATAAATGGGAAAAAAGTAAATAAATAGATAAAATAAAACATAGCCCCATCTTGTATTAATATATAGTATGTACAATACACCAGAAAAAAAGGTATGGTGTTTTTGATGATTCCATCATGATTAAAATAGAGTTAGAGTAAAAATCGAGCAACTTAAAATTATTCACGGGGAGTTCACATTAAGCAAGAGTAGATGATTGTTTTGTTTTTTTCCCAAAATGAAATAACTCTTAACAAATCTACCTCTTTCACCACTACCATCATGCATGAGACCTGGATTCCAATCCTGGGTAAATCACTGAGTATCTATACCCGAGAAAAATAAAGCAACTACAGCATCCGGTCTTCAGGACAATCTGGACATATCCGATTAATTAAAGATGGCGATGGTGTCACGTCCTACCTGGTATGTGAAGCTGGCTCCCCCACCCAAGCACCAACATTTTTACCGTTGAGATAGAGAGCGCGTTTGGGAAGAAGTTATTTCCATCTTTTCAATCAGCAGTTCCCATATATACTGTAATAGAAGAGGAATAGGGCCTCACCCAAAACACTGCACTTGTGTAGATGATATTAGATCAAAAATAATGTTTTATTCACTGAAATATGTAACATTTGCAGCTTCACCATTGGTAATCGTGTGGACAATATCAACAAAATGGGCACTTCAGTTAAGATTGCAGACACAGAATACACAGAATATTTTATTGAAAAAAAAACATGGGTGACATTTAAAATAGCGCGAACTGAAAAACCACCAACTTTACTGACGTTTTTTCCCCCCCTCGTGCCACTCACTCTCCCCATTTAGAGGGGAGAGTTAATATATAGATACACATTACACCTTGTGAAAGGGCTGGCAGTCTGGAGTGTGCCTGGGACAGTGGAGCACTTTCAGCTCAGTCTCTGCCCTGCACACACAGGCAGGGCTGTTCGGCCTCTCCGGAGCCCAGAGTCAGCACGGCTCCAAATATATGGATCAAAAAGTCTCTTTTTTTAAGTATAAAGTTAACCTTGTGCCTCTTCCACAGCTAGCCGCCGTCATCCTGCAGAGTAGCAGCAGCCGGAGCAGTAGCACAGCAGTGGAAAGGTTTGCTTGCATTGCTGACATTGATGAGTAACAATATTCTATGAGGCAGTGGTTCTCAAAACCTTCAAGCAGTCTCCTTAACTCTGACAGAAAATGCAAATCGAACCTAATGGGCCCGTTAGGGTTTGTTTACTGGTCCACTTGAGGTCCGATTTTATAAGGTCAGCGTTAGACTTGTATGGACCCCCCCTCCTTCATCAGTTCACAAACTGTTAACCCTGATTATTGTTTATTGATTGACAGATGTACAGCGTGCAATCCAATCCACTTTATTTATGTGTTGTGTTTGTACACCGAGCTTGTACACCTGTTTTTTTTTTTTTTTTTTCTAAAATGCTTTCCCAGTTTTAATGCAGGGTTAACTCTACAAGGGAACATTGTTAATGACATTTAGAAGAACACTTTGGGCCTGAGACAATTTGGGAGCGATTCAGCTTGTGTCTCAAGCGGACTCGCTCTGTCACATGACAACTTTTTGACTGGTCGTCAACGGGAGAGTTCAAGCTTGTGCGCAGCTTGCGTTTTGCACAAGGGCCAGCTTGCAGGAAGCCGCTTGTCCCAGTGCAAAAAGCAAGATGCGCACAAGCTTGAGGTCCCGTTGACGCCCAGTCACAAAAAACGTCACATGCAAAGCGAGTGACTTGAGCTGACTCGAGCTGACTTGCTCCCAATGTGCTCAGGGTGTTTCCTGGGGGTCTTTATGTGTGTATATTTCAGATTTTAGCAGTGAGCCCAGTGTCTGTCTGATGCAGGGCTTGACACTAACACTTGCCCGCTTGCCCGGGGCAAGTAAAAAAAATGGTGGGGCAAGTGAAGGCTGCTACCTGGTTGCCCGATCGGGCAAGTGTGCAACTTAGTGCACTATAACACTATACACAAGATAAATTTGTCTTGAAGGCAGTCGTTGCACTCTGCCTCTGTGTCTTTCCCTGCTTTCTAGCTATCCACAATTCCAGGCTGGATTTGGGAAACAAAACAGTTAAATTAACATACACATCAAAATGACCTAATCTTCTAATGACCTAATATTCTCTAGTTGTGTAGACCTGGGCTAATTAAGGTGATGAATTTTAACTCTTGAGAGTGTAAAAATGAAACCAAATGGACCCGCAAGGGTCCATTTGGTTTCATTTTTACACTCTCAAGAGTTACATCTGCAAAATTTACAATATATTTTTGGGGGGCAAGTGACCATGAGCTGAGGGCAAGTAGAACCTGACTTGCACTTGCCCGATGGGCAAGTGCCTCCGAGACCTTAGTGTCAACCCCTGTCTGATGTCATCGACACTACTTCCTGGACTACTATGTTGTCTCAGTAAGACTTGTATTGTAGTCCAGGAGTGGGTGTCGATGACATCGGAGACACTGGGTTCATTACTAAAATGTAAAATATATAAAACTACACATACAGAGACCCAGGAAAGTGTTCTAAATCTTCTAAATCGTTTTATACGACACTTATAATTTTTCACTGTGAGAACCACTGCTCAAAACAGATGTGAGGAATGTGAAACTTTAATGCAAACTGTGGCATAATATTATATATTATTTAGAACAGCAGAACACAAGTACTGTATAAATAGGAAGGATACAGTATATTGAAATATAGGCTTCTGTTTTTTTACATGTATGTATTAGCAGGATGTTTCAATACATGTGAAATGTTATGTGAACCATAAAACCTACACGGTGTTTCTCCACTTTATAGGGATATGTCACTTATATTTCACTGTTCATTTAAAATCACCTACAAAGGCTTATGTGAACAGTACCCAGACAGTTTTTAATTTGCCTGATTCAGTATTGATGCACCACCGAATATTCGTCTGAAGAAAATATTCGGCCTTTCGGACAAAATTGACAAAAAATATATCTCTGAATATTGTACGCAATTTATTCATTCAAAAGTGCTGAATGGATGAATCATGGACCAATAATAGTGATTATTATTTAAGATACGGCCATGACAGCAATGGTAAGGAAAAAAAAAAAAAAAAAAAACGGCAATCATGTTCAGATTTCCGTGATTTGTTTTTTCCATTGGCTATTCAGTTCCAGCCAAGAATTTCCCTTTTAGAGCATCCCTAGTATTTAGATAATAAGTGAAATATCCCTATATGCTGCTGTGTATATATAACTCTGGGCTCCCTATTTTGGTCATGTCATTACACAGACGTGGTACAGGCTCACAACATGCCACAATGCAAGGCATTGGGGGCTTGTAGATCGCATATTTCCTGAAATAATTTTGAGCTTGGTAGACTGGTTATTTTCCAAATAATAATAATAATAATAAATAAAAAAGCTTAAGTGGTTAACATAGTAATTGAAAGGGGAGACTGATAATGAGCTGTGACAGTGGGTGGTAGTAGGAAATTACTATCCCCCCCCCCGATCATTTGTTTTGGTTCTGAGAAGTCACACTTTGGGTGAGTGAAGGGTAGGTAATTCCTCTATAGAGCTAAGCAGTCCCACCCTTTTAATGATGTCGGCCACGGCCCAGAAATTAATTCTCCATTCATTTTCCTCATAGACTTTTCCCAAAATGATTTACATAAAGACAATTACGCCGCGGACAAAGCCAATTAGGCTTGTGACAAATCATGAGGCTAATCAAATAATTTGAAAGGAAAAAAACAAAACAAAAAGTATGTGTATGTATCCTGACGTTTTTTTTAAGCTTTGCCAAGTTAGCTTTGCCTGCAACATAATCATCTTTATATAAATCATTTTGTGAAAAAAGTCTATGAGGATAACGAAGGGGAAAATGGAAGTAAATGGAAATTACTTCTGGGCTGTGGGCAACGTTATGAAAGGGGTGGGACTGCTCAGCTCTATTAGTGAAAATAATGAATTTTCTCCAACAAATAACCAGGTGAAAGATGCACCCACTTGTCACATTTGTAGTTCTTTTGCTGCCTTCATTTTGGTAATTCAAACAGCGACGGATCCAGAGTCCATCCAGAGTCCAATACTGAAGTCCTTCCCAGGGAGGGTATAATTGCTCTCTGTCGCAGCAGGCCTTGGTTCTGTCCAGCAGAACGCTGCCCATGTTCTGTATCACGTCTCGCCATCGCTGCAAGACAAAGAGCAACAGCTGCCATGAAGAAGAATAGTTATCTCTCATACCCAAACAATTCCCCGTGAGCGAGAGATCTCACACACACAGACACAGACACACACACGCCCAAAGAACTCTATATAGGGTGTGGAAACGGTTTGGAATGTCTCTAGTCTGATCTGGATTCATGTGAGCTGAGTTATGGGACAATCTCAGGGCTTTACACAACTCTTACACTGGATGCCACCCAACGTGCACTGTTTGTGAACAGAACATAATATTTAACACACGCGCACGCACTTTTGCCATTACATACTTGTAAGGGCAACGACCTTTTTGTTAGACTTACACACTGCCAATGTGGCACCTAAAATAGCTCATTCAACTAGGCATAAATTACATCATCAAACGATGCCTAATTCTAAGTACAAGCCTAAAGAGCACTCCATAACATGTACTATAACTATAAGGATAATAGTTTTTGGCTATCGTAACAGTGTCAACTGTGAACAGTCCCTGACTCCAAAAAGCTTTTCTAACTATAAAGAAACAACCAGTTCTCTTATAAGGATAAGGATATTTGTCCACATAAAAGTCAACTTCTTAAATTCTACAATACTTGTGTACAGTGGCGGTTTAGAATGACTTTAGAATCTGTGTACTGGGCCTGAGTGGGTAAGCTTAGAAATTATAGAAAGAATGAGCGGATGATGGCAATCTGTCATTTTTCCTCACCGTCTATTTGTCTGTGTTTTATGAGTGACACACTCACAAAAAAAGAGATTAGGCATATGTATATGTATATGTTTTGCATGCTTTCTGTTTGTAATTTCTTGCTTTTGTGACTGCATGGTGCAACCACACCATTCTTTAATCCATCTTTTTATCTGAATGCATCATTTTCATATCGTTGTTTTGTTGCATTTCATTTGTGACAAAATCTGCCCCTCACTGTCTGTTCTTTTTGGCAAACCAGCAATTTCCAATGAGAGAGAGAGTGGTACCGAGTGGGACTGGTGGCCCAGATATTTTTGCACAGACAGTTAGAGGGCAGAATGGTCAAGAGTCAAGACAGAAAAACGATTACATCGTCAAACATCCTGTTTCGGAGATCTGATGCTTCAGAATAAGGGTTTCAAATGTGAAACCCGGGGCATATACACAGACACGGTATGGCGTGAGGACTGTTTAAATGTCTATTTGTGGCTCAATGCCCATGGATCACTGCAATTAGCTGCTTATATCCAGATTGGCCAAAAATATTTAGCATGTGATCATCATTGTACCAAGGATAATGTTTTTCTGATGTTAAGAGTTCCCCTCTTTCTTGGGACACTACTGTGCCAAGTGTCATTTTTCATGGATGTCCTATGATGGGGAAAGCTGGTCATTCTGGGTGGGCCCAGCTATTCAATCTGTCTGGGCCGGCCCTGGGCTCACCCAGGCCACCCGTAGATTCGCCCCCGTTGGTGGGGAGACTTGGCCCTCACAAGTATAGTGATACATGCACACACCCACGCAGTCACCCACACCCAAACATGCAGTCACCTCATAAATCATTGGTGTGTTCTGTTGAATCTGGCATCAGTGTTCCGTGTGCTCCACCAGTGTCTATCATGTTCAGCTTTTCTGTTCCGTTCCGCGGTTCTTCCTCCGTGCTCCGCCGTCTCCTCTTACAGAGTGTGTACCTTCGACTGGGATACATTTAGACAGTTAAAGGTCAGTAAGTTTCAGTCACAAATTAACACCTGCATTCACATCTGTAGAAGTCGAGCAATGTTTCTGAAAGCAAACATTACATTTTGAATAGAGTAAAAATGACAATGATTTTCAGCAAAGTTTAGAGAAGGAGTTTTTTTCCATAAGCATTTTGTGATTTAGTGATTTTCTTTGCAAAAAAGAACAGATTCTGTAGGATGGTCCATTTGTGTATAGTACAAAAGTTAAAGGTAAAAAAGGCAACTTCAGTGTGTACAAACACTGTGTTTACAAAAAAAAAAAAAAAAAAATCTAACCCAGACATTACTACCACTTGTCGTGACCCAGGTAAATGTTTTGTTTTCATAATTGGTTGACAAAAACAAAGTTCAGGACCGTCTGCAGGACGAAGCGGGGAAGAACTGAAGCATCAAAGTAGAAGCAACAGAGGAGAAAGAGGATAAAATATAGTGATATATATACATATGTGATATATATACATATATTTTGATATTTGGCTTAGAAGTTGCCTATATTACCTTTAATCTTATAAATATGCATATCACTTAGCACTTTTTCTATATAATCTGCATTTTTTTATTAGGTGTTGAGTTTTCAGTGGTCTGTTACTACGGTATATGTGCTGGAGATGCTGTGTGGTATTGCATTAATCACTGGCATTTCACTTTTGCTCCACAGTATCCAGGTGCAAAGTTTGCACCAACGTTGTACTAACGTTGTACTAACAATCGGGGCCAAGGGACAGTCACATGACTAACGCCACATGGAAAACTGAGCAGCTAGTCCAGTCATGGAACTGCACTGCACTAAAAGAACCTTGCTAATATGAGATAATACATCTTGTTATCTGGTTACAACAGAACATGGGTTTCTTTGTATTTGTCCACTGTGGCATAACAAAACAGTAGTATCCGCTCAATAAACATTCAACAATTCAAGTCCACAAAACCTGAACATAATGTAGAGTAGACACTACAGTAGGGCTTTAACCAAAAAATCGATACATCGATACATCGATTTGCATAACACGTGTCGACTCCAAAAAGCACGAGTCGATAAGTTGTTTTTTTCCCTTCCTCCGAGGGAAAGGAGTAAAGAGGAGGAATTAAACATTTACCTTTGTTTTCCCCTTTTTTCTTTCTCTATGTGTGCGACGCGTGTGTATATAATTCAACTGTAATATTGGTTACTGTCACTCACGGACAGAAGTCTCCTTTGAAGTTTCCTTTGCAACTCTATCGGAGTTCAGCCTTAAAGATGGAGTGCCGTGATTTTTTTCTACCCTAAAACATGATCATCAGGTATTAATGTTCTATGAAAAGTAAGATTTTTTCCCCAAAAGTGTACAGTGTTTGTTAAACTGTCATTTTTATGATTCCACCCTACCAGTTCATTAAGTATGCCTGGTTTGCCTGGTAGGTGGTGATGGGTGGAGATCCACCTGAACTGAAGCCACACCCACAGCTTTAGTTGCATGATAAAGGGGGACGAGTTAGGGGAGGGGCTGAACACGTGATGTCACTATATTGAAGTTTTTTTCATTGGCATGTTTGACTGGAAAGGTTCAGCCCCCAGGAAGAAACCCTAAATACAAAGGGAAGACATCATTGCACATAAAAAACACACCGAGGGGTCTATTTACATACTGTCACCTCTTAAACATGTACAAAATTGGAAAAAATACAAAAATCACGGCACCCCCACTTTAAGGCTTACCAACGCAGCGCGATCTTGCACTCTGGGCGCGCGGTGTTCCACTGATCATTGCGTACACACGGATAAGATCGAACAGCAAACAGTGTCAAAGGAATACAGGACTTCATCAACCACCACCCGTGCGTAGTACGCACGGGACGCATGCTTCTGTCCGCGTCATTCTCATTAATTTACTGAATAGAACAGAAAAGAAACGCGGCGCGATATGGTGGTGGTGGTGGTGGTGGTGGAAGAGGAGGAGGCTTCATGTAAATGGATCGTATTCTGATGTGGCCGCTGTTAGAATGATCATGTCTTCTGTTGGGCGCGCGGCGTTCCACTGATCATTGCGTACACGGATCAGATCGAACAGCAAACAGTGTCAGAGGAATACAGGACTTCATCAACCACCACCTCCCCGCCCGTGTTACAGTGCAGTGGCCGTCTTGTTCCTCGTTTCGCATGCGACGCACGGGACGCATGCTTCTGTCCGCGTCATTCTCATTAATTTACTGAACTAGGACCTTACCCGTTGTGAATATATGAACACCAAATGATCTACAGTGTGTTAATGTGATTTAGCCTAATATCAATACCAATAATGTAAGTATTTTGATGAAGTACTGCTGTAGTTGTGGATACTTGATCATGGGAAAAGGGGAAGCAGTCATAGCAAAGCAAGGTACACTTTAATGCAACATATTTTTGTAGCATTAAAGTAGGTGTTTGTGTGAACATCATGAAACCACTGGTTTAGAAAGTGGGTGGTGAGTCTTAGTAACACACACACACACACACACACACACACACACACACACACACACACACACACACACACACACACACACACACACACACACACACACACACACACACACACACACACACACACACACACACAGTCGCACGATCCCCCCACACAAACACACAACAACTTGTCGTGTGAGCCCCCCCCCCCCCCCCCCCCCCACGCACGCACGCACGCACGCGACCAAAATGACTAATAATCTACATTCTGTAGTCGTGTAGACTTGGGCTAATTCAGATGCTTTACACTGTCAAAGAGTTATCTGGTTAAGCAAATTTCCATCATGTAGCCTGAGGACCTCCAGGAATCCTCTCAGGGACCACGTGGATCACTGGTTGAGAACCACTGTTTTAAGGCATTATGCACGTCTCTACTATTCAGCGATTCGTTGTAGTCGTTGCGCTCGCGTCTCACTCGTTTCCCCGCAATGATATTCCATGTTGGGTCGGTGTGACGTCCGGTGACAGAGCTCTTTCCCCGGCAACAGAGCAGAGAGAGAGACGGGGGAATGAGTGGACTTTCCCCCGGCGACAGAGCTCTTTCCCCCGGCCACAGAGCAGAGAGAGACGGGGGAATGAGTGGACTTTCCCCCGGCGACAGAGCTCTTTCCCCCGGCCACAGAGCAGAGAGAGAGACGGGGGAATGAGTGGACTTTCCCCGGCGACAGAGCTCTTTCCCCGGCCACAGAGCAGAGAGAGAGACGGGGGAATGAGTGGACTTTCCCCCGGCGACAGAGCTCTTTCCCCCGGCGCGAGGCAGATAATAATCGAGGATGTTTTTTTTCCTTGGTTGAGCAGCAGAGCAGGCAATGCAAGGCGTTGAGCGAGGGTGAGCGATTCGTTGTAGTCGTTGCGCTCGCGTCTCACTCGTGTCCATTGCGCTAGCGTCTCACTCGTCTCCATGCGCAATGAGAATTCCATGTTGGTCCATGTTGGGTCGGTGTGACGTGTGTGATAGGGGGCGGGTCGCTTCCCGCATATAAAGCTAATGGGATGCACAAATAAATTCATTATAAATCAACGGTGTTAATTTGGCAAAAGGGCTCCGTCAGTCTCTTCATGACATTATGGTGAACGGCTGTGTGAAAACTTACAGCGATGGCTGGAGCCATCGCGGAGATATTTGTGTTTCAGACATTCATTCGGACAGACATCTCCCTGTTTTTAGTATGATAGAACAGAAAAGAAACGCGGCGCGATATGGTGGTGGAGGAGGAGGAGGCTTCTTGTAAATGGATCGTATTCTGATGTGGCTGCTGTTAGAACGATCATGTCTTCTGTTGCGTTCTAATGTGTGGGCTGCTCAGTGCTGTGTATTGTTAGCCTATGTGTTTTTATGGCTGGCCTGGGAGTGGACGCTGCGCTGTGTGCCAATATTGTTTTCATATTGTATTAAGCTTGCCACATGTGCCATGCGTATAAAAGTACTTACACACATCTGTCAAGATATCTGGAAAACCAAGCAATGGCCCCAAAAATGGACACAATCTCTCGTTATTCCCATCCCCAAAAAAGGGAACTCAAGGCAGTGTCAGAACTACCGAACCATCAGCCTGATCTGCCACGCAAGCAAGGTGCTGCTGCGGATCATCCTGAACAGGCTAAAGAGCAAGGCAGAGGAATTCATCTCCGAAGAGCAAGCAGGATTCCGACCAAAAAGGAGCACCACAGAGCAGATCTTCAACATCAGATTACTCATTGAGAAACATCTCCAGCATCAACAGGACCTCTACCACAACTTCATCGACTTTAAAAAAGCCTTTGACCGTGTGTGGCACGAGGGGCTGTGGCAGGTGCTCCGAAAGTACAACTTTCACAATAATCTTATTCAGGTCATCCAATCACTCTACACAAACTCAAGCAGCACAGTTCTCATCAACAACACCATGGGAGAACTTTTCAGAACAACAATCGGTGTCCGCCAAGGATGTCTTCTCTCCCCTGTTCTATTCAATGTCTTTCTAGAAAACATCATGGATGAGGCCCCTGAAGAATTTCATACATCCATATCCATCGGAGGAAGACCCATCTGCAACCTCCGGTTTGCCGATGACATAGACCTCATGGGAAAAAGTGAAGCTGAACTCCAGGATCTCACCACCAGACTGGAACAGGTAGCGAGGGCATACGGCATGGAGATTAGTGCAGAGAAAAGTAAGATCCTGGTCAATAGCCACAATAACACAACACCAACAAATATTACCATGAACGGGCAAACCCTGGAAGTGGTCAAGGACTTCAAATACCTTGGGTCCTTTCTGAGTGAAGATGGCAGCTCCACAAAGGAGATCAAAACAAGAATCGGCGTAGCAACATCAGCCATGACGAGACTGGCCAGAATCTGGAGGAGCAACACCATCAGCTTCCCGGTGAAGGTCAGGCTGTATAAGTCACTTGTACTCTCCACCCTGTTATACGGCTGTGAGAGCTGGACACTCACAGCAGACACCGAGCGTAGGATCCAGGCCTTTGAGAACAAGAGCTACAGAAAGATGCTGCACATATCTTACACGGAACACCGAACAAATGACTATGTCAGACAGCTAGTCACCACCCATGCTGGAGAACAGGAGCCCGTACTCTCAACAGTAAAACGTCGCAAAATGGCCTGGTATGGTCACATCACAAGGCATACCTCACTGTCCAAGACCATTCTACAAGGCACAGTGGAGGGGAAGCGGAGAAGAGGCAGGCAGAGGAAGTGCTGGATGGACAACATCAAGGAATGGACTGGCTGCAGCTTCCAGACCCTGCTACGAACAGCTGAGGACCGAGAGCGCTGGAGATACCTGACTGCCCAGGCGTCCATCATGGCACCCCTACGGCCTTCTAGGCCATGGGATGAGTGAGTGAGTGATGCGCCATGCGTAGCCTCGCGATGTGTTTTGTATAAGCACTGCGCCGGCATATAGCGGCACCATTTGATCCCCACCCCCCCCCCCCCCCCTCGGGGAACCCCCCCCCCCCCCCCCGCCATAAAACGATAAATAGATACAACTTCGACTTGACTGTCTGACAAGTCGACTTGAAAAAAATTCAAGTCGTTAATGCCCTACACTACAGTACAATAGTAGAGCAGTCCCAAAGGTTTGACCAAGATGGAAATTTGTTCTCAAACTAGTAAAAAAAAAAAAAAATAGTGAAAAGGCATTTTCACAAATTACATTTGTGTAATTTATTTTAATCTGTTTTGTTTTATTGCATATTGCATTACAAAGCTAGACTATGTGTATGAAAAACTTATTTTGAATAATGAACCGTGTGATCCAATGAAAATCGGTCTGAGACCCACAAATGTGCCCTAGACACAGTGTTTGCATAACAGAGCTGTAGAGAGGGCAGTTAGACAAGTGTAGTTAATTTATATGATAAACAGGAATTCAGGTGAAATGTGTGATCAGCCTTTACAGTCTCACGAGACATTCAATAAAATACAGATAGATTCTATCCTGGGGTGTAACAATAGTAACTGTATCGAAATATCGTTTTTAATTTTAAGACAAAATATGTCCAAAATATGGACACAAGGATTAATTTTATGGTATTTGTTGTGATTGTGATGATTGTGCTAGTATCAAACATAAGAAAGCAATTTGTTCAATGTGGGCAACGGTGATGCAATAAAACAAGGCAGTGATTGTGTGATGGTTTTGTTCCACTCACTGTGAACACATGCAGATGAAAACGATGAGGAGAATGAGGAAGACGAGTCCTGCGATGACGCAAGCGATGACGATTTGACGCTGTTCTCCAATCTGCGGGCCCAGGTCATAATACTCACACCTGGACCCTACGAAACCATATTCACACCTAAAGGGCGAACAATCACAATCAAAAAGATGCACCACTAGGACTGTATCTGTAGAGACACAAAATGAAGAATAGTAAATCTCAGGTGGTTTGACAGCAGTCAGAAGCAATGATTTCTTTTCAGGTATAGACCCCAAGATAAGATTAGACGGGACCCAAACTAGCCGCACGGCTATTTTCACTACTTTCTGGCCTTGACAGTCCATACGTCCAAACAGAAAAACCCATTTGATTTCATTAAATGACATTAAGCAACATTTAATTCACATTTTTACTCACTTTGCCACTCGATCTGTTGCCTTTATCCATGCGCATACCCTCGATATATTTATTTTTTGCAATCTCCACAGAAAGAGTAATTCTGTGTCTTCTTGGGACCCAATTGTATAATACATTAACCACTAACACGACAATGTCTATTTTTGAAACAGTGAAAATAGCATATGCTGGTATATGCTTGCTCACAACACATGTTGTGTTGCTGCTCAGACTTGATAAAACCAAAATTATTATATACGGTATTAACGGAGGAGATTGTGCGCTCTCAATGGTCTGATATTTGCCTCACATACCGGTATCATCTGCAGCACCACATGCAACATCCAGTACAAGAAAACAGATTTACACACTTCGGAACATACTGCGACATTGAAATACTAATAATAGACAAATAATTCAGTGTATCATGGAACTCTGTAGTATCTCCTGTTCAGTACAAGATTGCAGTAAGAGACAAGACTTTGTTGGCCAACAGGCCCTGTTGTTTCGGTAAGCTGTTGTATAGTAAAGATGATTTCAGAGAAATGTCTACCCCTCCTTCCTTCTTGTCATTCTGTGATTCAATTCTTACTAATTTTACAAGGAAGAAGTAGTAGACATTTCTCTGGAATCCTCTTATTCCAGAGAAATGTCTACTCTTCCTTCCTTCTTGGCATTCCATGATTCAATTCGTACTCATTTCTAAAGTTAGACCTTCATGATTCCTTTGGAGATAGTCAAGTTTCAGTTCCACACTATTGGTCATGATCGGCGCTTTCCATTTGGGTGGGTGGGTGGGATGGGGCTTTGAGTGTCTTTCTCAGGAACATAACTTTAACAACAAGCACTATTTTAAAAATAGCGACAACAGCTCATATCTTGGGAACAGTTTTCTTTTATTATTTAGCACATCGCATTCAATGGATCCTGAGATTTTGTCCAATTTGTTTGAAATTCACACTGGCCTAATACAGTCATGAGGCTGAACATAGCTTGTTGACCTGACCCTGAAACCTGTTCCCCGAGGACAACTTTTAATAGTTGTTAATTAATGTTTTGGCTTGTCCTCACAGGGGACCCAATTACAAAACATGTCCAGCATCGGTGGTTGTCATGGTTTGAAGATGGGACCACCAGTCAAAGACGCATTGAGAAGCATTGTCCTACATGGTGCAGTACGTAGTGTGTGGTACCTGCATGATGGAACCTTCTGTTCTTCAATGTAACGACAGTCCCCGTTGATACAGTAGTGCCTCAGTGCTTTGGGACACTTGGTGAAATGGCCACTCCACTCGCCGCTGTCTTTATTGGAGTCTGCTGTGGAAACAAAACTGCATTTAACTTCTGAGTATTGTAACACTCAAGGCAAACATTTCTATAACAACAATTCATAGGCTTCGTTTAAATGAGCACATGAGCCTCGGGATCCAAATTCTGAGGGCAAACACTCAGTGAAAATAGCAGATCTACAGTCGCACAATGTTGCCAAGTGTTGTGAGGTTATAGAATAGCTATTTTTGGAAGACATAGATGTGCCTGGCATTTTTATGTTATTTTGACAGGTGACTTTAAGAGAGAAAACATGGCCAGGCATCGACCTCTAGGGTCAACAACATACCGGTATATACGATAAAGGGTTTATCAGTTTATCTATGGGTATAAGATTTCATACTAACTTCTTCTGTTTTTATTTATCTTTTTTCCCTTTTCACCCAATCTTTCAGGGGAGCAAATCAACCAGCAACCGTGTGCATCGACAAGGGCCCCCTGTCAGCCAACCAATTCGTACCAAACAACTTGCCCATTTACCCTCTTCCCCCTGGGCGTACAGCCCTTTACCCTCTTGCCCCTGGGCATACAGCCTGGTGGAACTGTGTGGCCTGATATTCATAAAGTAACCTAAGTGAATTATGCTTAAAACTGGTTTTGAGATACAACTGTTTTTGGAACCGCTTAGACGCCAAAAGAAAGCAAGGAGCATGAAGGAGGATTCACACAGTAAGCCTTCTTAATCCTCCACACTGGGCAGCAAGACGCTGCCAAGGGTTTGATGCTAATCATGGAATGCATTTTCACATTGGTCTTTTTCCATTACGTCTTATTGTGAGTGGTTGGGTTTCTTTTGCAACCTGGCTGCATGGGCAGGCCTGGCCTGCGTCATGTCAGAGTGACAATATGACAGAATACAGGTCTCTCTATTCCGTCCCCCTGTGTAGTCTGTCACTGCTGGCACCTACTGGGTTGGTCTTGGTGGTACAGTAGACCGCCTGGGGGGCCCCGACCCACAGGTTGACAACCAACAGTGTGTGTAGCGACAGCGTGTCTCCTCCAACACAACACACGCGACGTCACCAGTGGCTTCTTTTCACTTGACAGTGTAGAGTTTCACCTGGAGGGAGTTACACATCCGGGACCGGAAGAACTCACACTATCCCTCTCACCACCGCGTCCCAGCCAACATGTAGACCAGTGGTTCTTCAATCTGTGAGTCGGGACCCCCCACATCACTTTTTGGTGGTAATAAAGTTAACGATTTATTTACCGGTACCTTTAAGGTTGAGAAGCACTGGTGTAGGACAGTGGTTTTCAACCTTTTTGATCCCAGGGCCCACTATTTGTTCAGCATTTGAGCCACGGACCACCATTTGATGACATTTTAGCCCCACAGACCCCAAAACTAAAGATTTCTTTTGCTTTTGTCCACAATGCCAAGCTGGATTTCAGCAGACAAAACAGGCAAACATCAGATAAAAAAAATCTACATTTTCTAGTTGTGTAGCCTTCCTTGGGCCAATTCAGATGATGAAGATTTTAACTCTTGAGAGTTTAAACATGAAACCAAATGGACCCGCAAGAGTCCATTTGGTTTCATTTTTACGCTCTCAAAGAGTTACACCTGGATAACCAACTTCCCATCATTTAACCTGGGGACTACTGGAACTCTCAAAAAGACCACTGGTGGTCCCCAACTCCCCAGACCACTGGTTGAAAACCACTGCTGTAGGAGACAACGCAGTGGCAGAGATCGCACTCCTTCCCTGCTCCGGTTTCCCCAGATCCGTCAAGGAATTTCGAATCCCTGGTCTCCATTGCCCAGTGTTGGTGGACAAGAACTTTACCCCCGTGCCCCCCAGACGCCCCAATATACTTCTCTCTCTCTCTCTGTTGACCTGACCTCATACACGGGAATAGCCCGATGTATAAATAGATGTGGAGGAAGAGAAATTACACACACACCGCCTGGAAAAGGCCTGGTGTCATCATCATGCCGCGAGGGTGTAATGCATGCGGGTCAATTAGCGCAGGATACTTTTGTAGAATCACACGTTTGCCTAAAGCCAGGGTTTGTTATACTTAGTTGTGTAACAACACAGACACAACATAACGCATCTAGAAACTCACACTGCATCACAGCTACTGTACAGTAAATCAGGCATAACTCTCAGCTTAACCCCAACCTGAATCTGACTGATTGTAAGCCTAGCTTTACTCTACAAAGACCAGGGCAATAGTAATACGAGCATGCAGGCCCAAACACACAGTAATATGTTACAGATGTGATTTTTTCCCCCTCCCTCCTCAGCTTCTGTCAGTCACCTTTGTTCTCTTTTGTACAACAGAATGAACCCTCTCTCCATCCCACGGGATCACACAGGGCACATCCACAGGCCTTACGATTATCCCTACCGTTTCCCTCCCTGCTTCACCCAAGCCTACCCACCGCCTTATGCTTTACTACCTTGACCCAGGAGTTTTATATTTGTATATGAGCCTGTAAAAGAATGTGCTGTTTAACCCGCATCAAAGCGACAGACTCTATTGTACGGCCGAAACATGAGCACAATGAGAACGGAGCTTTTATAACGACCTTTAGTCCTGAAAAGAGAGAGTATCTCGTTACAAAAAGAATGTCCTGTCCGTGGAATGGCGGTCGACAGAATCACTGATGCACGATGTGTTAAAGACGAAGTATCAACAACAACGACCGGCCTTCCTCGGCTATAGCACGGCAGTCTGATCAGTTAAAGAAAAGAACAAACAACACAAGGGAATTAAAATACCAGGCCAATGATGGAAACAGCCCCCGGTATGAAACAACAAAGTAATTTGTCCCAGGCTGTCTTCATAAAAGAGTCGGTGTTGAATTTCTCCACTGCACACAGAGTGCAGTGGTGAACGAATGGCCAGGCTGGGCCCCTCGTTGGCAAGGCCACTTTAATTAGCACTGGGCTCTGTTCAACGTAGTGGAATATGACACCTCGGCACCTTCATTAACCACTTTTCTCTTGTTCTCCTCCTTTTCGCCCTCTCCCTCTCTTGCTTCTATGTATACATTCGGGTACAGTGTGCGGCATGCATGCCCCACACTAGTATATATCCCCCACTTCTCTGTCAGTTTACGTGTGTGTGCGCGCATGTTTACAGTACACATTATCACTCTCTCATTAGCCCCTTAAAACCCCCATACTCAGCAAACGACTACTTAGTTGGCCGGGGTCTGCTTTATACTTTTCGCTCACTACACGTTTCAAGGTTTTTGATACCAACTAAACGTTTAACTTTTTTTGCTACCACAGCCCACTATTTATTCAGAATTTGAGCCACAGACCACCGTTTGAGGACAATTTAGCCTCACAGACCCCAAAACTAAAGATTTATTTTGCTTGCGGGTCCAAATGGACCCTTATTTGGTTTCATTTTTACGCTCTCAAAGAGTTACATCTGGTTAACCAACTTTTCATCATTTAACTGGGGACCACCTCTCTCAAGGACCACTGGTGGTCCCCGGACCACTGGTTGAAAACCACTGCACTACAACAAAATCTCTTAGCCTAAAATGGCCAGTATACAAGCTCACCGCGCACTGCATTGCAACACATTCTGAGCAGCTTTCATATGGGCTATAGTTTCACTGTGCATGTTTGCCCCAGTCACTGGCGTTCAAGTGGCGTTCACGCTAGGGTTTTCCGACTTCAAAGCAAACTTTTTATGACTCGGCAAAAGTTAACTCGCCCCTCCTCTGCACACATGCAGTATCTACCTACCTGTGCAGTTGTTTCTGTTGCCATGGTGATGACAGGGAGACACAGTTCGATTGGCAGGCTCCTCGGTGGCATTCCATTCTTCCAGGGAGTATTTGCATAGGGCCAAAGCTGTAGCCAGAAACAACACACACTGGTCACACACACAATAAACACACACACACACAATAGGAAAATACCTGTGCAAGACAAAATAATCTATGCTCTCTCATGCACCAAGATAATGCATCCCATTCTGTCTTGTTCGCACGAAACGCGCACACCACGCACGCACGCACACACACACACACACACACACACACGCACACACAACCCACCACGCCCACCAATTGCTGTGGTCACTCATAGGTTTGATTTGGCAGGAGTGCATTGCAGTGTGTGTGTGTGTGTGTGTGTGTGTGTGTGTGTGTGTGTGTGTGTGTACACGCTTAAGCTGGTAGATATAGAACAACTAAAAACTACATATTCCGCCATTATTTATTAGCAATTACAGACTACTACAGTATTCCAGACATCCGCAGTGTTTATTCAATTGTTAACTGTAGCACTTCAGTACAGTAATCCATCAACAGCACACTAGATATAGCATTATATCAAATGGTTAAGACCACTACCACCTTTGAAGGCAAAGTGGATCAAGATCCAAACAAAACAATGTTACAGTGATCAATCACTTACAAAACAATGTGATCTCTGAGCTCTAGAACAACATCCCTCCTGTAAATCTGAGGTAAAGACTATGTGTTGGGCATTCAAGCTTCAATACAAACAGATATTCTGTTAACGCTCAGCGGGACAGACAAGATGAACTTGAAATAAACACCCCAAACACTGGGTAGAACTCACCTGATAGTATGCCCAAATACAGCCTGGGTGCCTTCGCCATCTCCAGCCTAAATACAACCACTTGTCAAAGACATAAAAGACAGTCTCTAACTAATATAGGTCGAGTTGATCCGGTCCTTTTTTTTTTTTCATCAAATGTCAAGACCCAACTCCATGTGTCTGTGTTGTAAGAGTTGTCCAAAGGTAGGCTGCCTTCTGTCACGGACAGCGTTGGAGTTCATAGTCAGCCGGCCAAGTTTGCTGTCCTCCAAAGCAGACATGAAGCCCAAGGTGCCTGCCTGGCTGCCCTGCCTGGACTGTGCACTGCAGTAGGGAGAGAGAGTGAGAAATAAAAGGGGTGGGACTGAAACCTAAAGCTGATCACCCATAAACCCTGCCAGCACTTCCCCGCCCACAAGTTTAAAGGAGAACGCCACTTCATTCAAGCATGTTGTAAACCGGTGTAGTGGCATAGATATATACGTTATTATTTGTGAGACGAACACACTAAATGTGTTTTGTAACAGCCTCTGTTACAAAAGTGGTTTAAACGATTCCATGGCCTCCCTAGACTGAGTAAACATAATGAATTGCACCACAAACTGCAAGTGCAGCATGAGAAAATGAGACTCACAAAACCGTCTGATGTATGAAATCATGACCAGACACGTTCCGTCGGTTCTGTGTGTGTGTGTGTGTGTGTGTGTGTGTGTGTGTGTGTGTGTGTGTGTGTGTGTGTGTGTGTGTGTGTGTGTGTGTGTGTGTGTGTGTGTGTGTGTGTGTGTGTGTGTAGGATGTTCACACGCCATATACAATTTAGACATAACCGGATGCCCTTTACCTTGTGATCAGGTCTTTTGAGTCTCTGAAACGGCTGAAAGACTGGGAGTGGTAAGCTCCCGAAAAGCTACTTCTCCCAAGGCCATCAGGTTGCGAACACACACGCACGCAGCCACACACACACGCAGCCATGAACATGCGCACACGCACACACACAAACACAAACACGTCAAATCAGTACTGACACATGGACGTGAAAAAGCCCTATGCAAGGATGCTATACAAATTATGGCACTGACGTCACACAGCTCACACCATTGTGGGAGGCCATCTAACCCAACATTAGCAGGGGCTAGGATGGGACCCCCGGTACACTACAGTGCGAGACTGCGGAAATAGCTACCCTGAAAAGTTCCTGAGTGGAGGGTGCTCACCTTGTAGTAAACATCTCCAACTGTACAGTAAACAGGCAGAAATATTAACTATACTGTTAAGTAAGCCTTTTGAGCATAATAGTGATCCAATTATACTAGCCTACTACAAGGACTAACTAGAACTGCACTCTGGGTGTCAACTTGAGCATTTCACACAAGTAGGTCATAGGTGGTCCACTTGTGCGCGAGCAGAGCGAGTGAGCACAGCCCACGTACCCCCACCATCTCCAGGAGATAATACTTATGAATACTGAATTACATCACCTTTACATCACCATCTAATCAATGGGAAGTTTACCCATCCACTCACCTTGCCCACAACCAACTAATCGCTTTCGTCATCTTGCATACCATATACTGTATATACACACACACAGCATATACACACATACTATACTACACACCTTACATAAGTTTGCTCCCAGCGGTCCACCCAACTGACGACCAACTGCAAACCAAAAACAGTTATTAAGTCCTTAAGAGCGTCAGAATGTTCATTTGAGATGAGCCTGTGTGTAGGTAGAAGAAGGGAATAAACACTGACAAAGGGATAAATGTGAAAGAGACAATGGCCAGCCAGAGACAGCAGGAGGGTAATGATATTATCATGAAGGATAACCCAGTAGGTGGGCACCTCCATGTAAAATTGGCCATTGTTGAAAATGCCCTGAGGCCTCCTGCATGAGTTGTCAGAGGTGGGCAATCATGTTTGTAGAAAAACATCCTTCCACTCCAATCACACTCAGAACCACAACGCTAATTAACACAGGAATGACCGAGTCAGCATATGAATGGTCCGGGTGTGTGACATTTTAAATATTCTGCCACTACAACATTTGAGCCATGGCTAATGAGAAAGCAGTAAACTGGAATAATAAAGCAGGGATTAAACTCACAGAGGGCTTTAGCCTTACGGTCTTGCACAGCTTGCCATTTTTATAGTTTTGAGGATTTTGGAAGAATGTCGAAATTTTGAAAAAACGCAAGGCTATAGCCTTACGGTTTTTCGTCATTTTGAGGATTTTCAAAAAATGACGAAAAATTACAAAACCTGGCCAAAACGCAAGGCTATAGCCTTACGGTCTTGCGCAGCATGCTGTTTTTTATCGCTTTGAGTATTGTTGAGGATTTCCTGGTGGTCAGAGGGCCTGGGACTCTGCTAGTAAAATGTAGAGCCTGACCGATATATCGATGACATCCATACCGATATATCGGCCGATTCATATGCTGATATATGACTGGAACAGAAAAAGAAGGTGTGAAATGAGTTCACAAAAGTAAACAAAGTCAAATTATTTAAATGTTTTCAATGCCGTGTTCTATTGTTAACGTGGGAAAAAAATAGATTCCAAGTTTTGATGTTTTTCCAATGTATTTTATTAAAATAATAAAATGTATTGTTTTATTATTTTAATTCATTAATAAACATTGGTCCAAAACATTCGTAACATTGGTAGGTTTTTCCGGCATCGGCCCCAAAAATATGGCATCGGTCAGGCTCGAGTCAAATGGCCAAATTTCACTTCATATAAGCCAGATACATCAGGCAATTATTCAGTATAATTTCGAATTATAGAGATATGTGATATTTATGCTGATTCAGGACTGCTATAGGTTTTCGGTGTAAGTGAAAATGTATCCAAAGCACCTTGAAGTCCTACAGGGAGGATGGGTAACATAATAATTTAATTTGACAAATAACAATTTAAACAAACAAATGGTAGTCCCATGACATGTTTGAAGGGAAGAGGAAAAACATTAAGTAAATAATTAGATGGGATTTTGATCCATTAAGTGACTGAAGTCACAACAGAGAAGCAGATGGGGAACTTTGGACACAATTTGATGTATAATAATCTCTGGGCCTTTAATCTATTCTACTCTGTATACTGGTTACGGGTCTGACCGGTGCATTTCTACACTAGGAGACTTACAGACAACAATAATTTAGCCGGAGATCTCCATCCAGCTAAATTATTATGGAAAGCCCTTGGAACTCCTCCAAAAGCCCCTGGGGGAACCCCAGACCCTGCTCTGCTGCAAATCTGTGATTTAGACTGCATGTCGGCAAGTTGGGTCTTTGGATTCTCTTGAAACATAATTTAAAGGTAATAGAGGCAACTTTAGTGTGTACAACAAACACTTTGTTTGTTTGTAAACAGATTTATTTAAAAACAGAATCTAACTCCACCTCACCTCCACTCTATTGGCTCATTATGAATCTGCTGGAGACTGCTGCGCCGTGATGGGCTAAAGCGCTGCCTCACAAATTAGCACCACCTTTCCTGAGCCCAACAAATGTTTTGTTTTCATGATTTGTTGACAACAACGTTCTGGAGCGTCTGCAGGATGAAGCAAGTGTCTGTCTGCAGGGAAACAGCTGCAGCATCAAAGCAAAAGCAACGTAGAGGGGGGAAAATAATATAGCTATATATCCATTTTGATTTTTGGCTAAAAAGTTGCCTCTATTACGTTTAAGTCGGATATGAATAATGCCCTGGGCTCACTGTCCACTCAGCATTGAAAAGCGTCCGTCATTCTCTAGTCTCTAGAGGACAAATGGTTCAGACAGGCAGTGGAAAGCTCAGCATTTCTAGGAAGTGCTGACAATGAAATGGGCCGGGGATATTAAAAGAAAATGTTAAAGGGCTTGTGTTTCCAAAGATTCAAATTCATTCTTAGAAAAGGATACGCATTAAAGTAGAGGTAATGGGGATAGATGGAACAGAGGAAGATTTACTATTTTCGAAACAAGCTCATCTACAAGCGCTCAGAGAATGTCTGCATCTGCACCTGTTTTTATTACTTGTACTGCGAACACATATCTGGTACAGTATGTGTTTCGGGTAAATAATGGTGATGCATTATTATCAGTTGATGGTGACATGACTAAGGTAGTGGTACATTTCAAGGTTGGTCTCTCCCTACACCTTCGGCCTGGTGGAGACAATAATGGGTCTATAAGATTTACACACAAGTAGGCCATGTACAGTATGGCACGTTGGCCTTGATAGTTCACTGGGGACAGGGAGGAACTCCTTATATGGTCACTGCACTCTATAGAAGGGAGGATTAGCCAAAACAAGAAAATATAACAATATTTGAATTGAAGTGAAATTAAAGTGAAATCACTTACTAGGCTACACCTTAAAATAGTATGTGGGTTTCATCATTTTTTCACTTTAAAGGTTACTTCTCACGTCTGATCCATGCATTAGGAAAACAAGAAAGAAAAGAAAAAAAGGAAATATATCTGGTCCTGACTCCTGCTCTAATGCCACTTATGCCAGAGATATCCAATATTTTTGGTGAAGACTACACAACCATACAGTGCTCTAATCTGCATTAAATTAAACTAGACGCATACTATCACATAAAACCGGTGTATGTGTGGGCCTAATGTAATCAAAAACCTTGTTGTTTCAACCTTCAAGACACAAAATGTTCTCATTAAACACCATGCATCTCCAACCTCCCCGAATTCTTCCATGCTACCTCATCCTCCTACTCTCCAAACATTTGCTATCCAGCTGTCTCTGTTACTAATACTGAATGATACACAAAGCTGCTTACAGGTGCAGATATGATAGAATGCTGGAGGTCATTCGGTTCATTAAAAGTGTGAAATGATTCGATCTGGACTCATGCAGTCACAGTCCGTCGAACCGAGGGGACTGAAAAAAAGATAAACGAGCTCAACTCAGATAACAACTTTCATTGTTCAAGCCAAGGCCTTCATGTTAAGTCACATTCTAACCTCTAGATTTGTTTGTTTGTTTGTTTTCAAGGTTTGTAGCCTATCCAAAAGTCTAAATAGAAGATTTGACAGCGAAAACAGAACAGAATATCCACATAAAGAATGGAAAAGCTACAAGAACTGTCCTACCTGGTAGCCACCTGGTTTGTCTTCACATCCTAGTGATCCTACCAAACTCTCTCGTCTCCACATCCTATCGGTACTACTACTACTGCTACTACTGTGCGACACTGCCCCCTGCTGCCTGATTCACCGTTATTCACCCTGAGAGTATGGACAACACTGATTCGTAAGGGCTGCAGTAGATAATAAAGAAAACGGTTTAAAAATTTGTAAACGACATGTATTTAGGACCATGTTCGAATGCCCCCTCCCATAGCTAAAATCCCTAAAACTAAAGAAAACAAGCAACATGTAAAACAATGAACACCCATCTTTTACTTTCTCTAATAACAACCTAAAACATGAACTTTGTATGAAAAAAGTCAGGCCTAAATGGAAAATGGGAGGAATACTCCTTCAAGGTCAGTCCATTTGGTTATATGATCATGTGTAGGCCACTAGGCCTACACTCTGAGTTACAGACACGTGGTGTTCCTAACTATCAATAATTTGATAACTGGGGACCCCCACTGCTTTAAGTGGGGGAAGGTGAGGTGACCCATTTGACATAACAGCCTTGCTGCCGTATCTTGGTCCCTATAGGGCCAGGCCTCCCTGAAGGCTGTTAGCCCTGCCAGGCAACCCCAACCTCAGCTCACCCAACCTCCCCTTTATGCAAGGTAACATAATGAGTAGTACCAGTAGCAGGAATCAATTAACTCATCTCCTAAAGCAGGGGTTTTCAACCGGTGGTCCAGGGACCACCAGTGGTCCTTAGGAGGGGTCCAGGTGGTCCCCAGCTAATTTGGTTAACCAGATGTAACTCTTGAGAACGTAAAAATGAAACCAAATGGACCCTGACGGGTCCATTTGGTTTCATTTTTACACTCTCAAGAGTTAAAATATTCATCATGTGAATTAGTCCTAATCTACACAACTAGCAGATTAATGGTCATGGACAGAAGCAAAGGAAATCTTTAGTTTTGGAGGTCTGTGGGGATAAAATGTCCTCAAATTGTGGCTCAAATGCTTAATAAATGCCGGGCCCTGGGATGAAAAAGGTTGAAAACCACTGTCCTAAAGCCATCCATGGCCGTGGGCCATCAGTCATCATCTACCAAATTACACAACCGATTATATATAGTCACTGGCCTAAAGGCCAGACCACACCACTGCCAGGGATGAATTATGGCTTGTGCCAAGTGTAGCCTACACGTGCACAGTGGCCCTGAGCCGCTGGGGGGCTTGAATTAAGAATATCCTGAAAGTCAGCTTCCAACAAATTTTGAACTGAACAGATTGGACTTTCTGCTCCAAAAATAATGGTGAAAACATCTTGAAAACTGACTTTTTGTTTGTATTTGGCCTCACCTGTTCACCTGTCCTTTAGTAGTTCACTTCCATAGCTCCTTATACGGACCAGAGTTACTAGTAGTAAGCTAACTGAAGTCTTATAGCATGGTGCGGTACAAGTAGGCCATGTGTTATAATAGTTTGGGATTTTTCATTATAGTTTAGTTTTAGTTAGTTTTCACATTTTATTTTTTAATTGAGTTAGTTTTAAAGTGGCTTTGCTAGTTTTTATTAGTGGGGTTGCCGTGGGAACCCCACTATTGTTATTGTGATGGCGAAATATGTAAACGTTTATCTTTATTATTTTTTTTCTAGAGAAACCCCTCTAGTATTAACGTGATGACTGTAAACTTTTATCTGAAGACTTTATATTTAATTTAAGCTAATATTTATTTTGTAATCATTCAGCCAATGAGAAACCACTGTTCTAGATGACGTAACTAAAGCAAAAGCATGTTTCAAAATCGGTAGGTATTGACCTACCGATTTTGAAACTTGCTAGGCGTTACTGTATGTATCGGCTGAGAATGTTGTATGTTGCTTTACTCCACAGGGTTCAATGAATGAACCTAGAATACCTAGACAGCAGTGGAGAGCTTTAGGACTCAGCAGCAGTCGAACCACAAGTGGTGAGGCCATGCAGCATCACATCACCATTACAACATCAGTGGGGATAGCATCAAAGAAGATACCATCCTCCTCCTCATGCTGGTCACCAACCTAGTGAAAAGTTGATTTTAAAAGGTTTACATTATAAATATTTAAAAACTAAGGGGATTTTAGTTTTGTGAACGTACAGTTTTAGTTTAGTTATTGTTTTATAAATGTATTTTTAGCTTTTGTTTCAGTTAACTTAAATGTTTTGTTTTTAATTAATTCTAGTTTTCACTTTTTAGTTAGTTTTAGTTAACTCTTATTTATCCTGAAGTATAGGCAGGATTTGTCTCTCAGAGTAGTAGGAAAAAGTAAAAAGAGGGGAAGAAGGTATTTCCTGTAGTAAACCGGTGGGTATGGGACACTGCACTGATCCTCTCATACAGTATAGCCATGTTTAGGCAGGAGGTTTGTAAAGGATGTGAGCAGCTGGATTGAGACGCAGCCCAGCACAGTGGCTAGAGGAAAGGGAAGTGACCACACAGAGACAACCATCTCATGGTCAGAGGGGACTGGGGTCTGAGGGATTCAAACCCAGTTTGGGTATAGTTGTTTCTGTTTAACCTTGACCACATTCAACACGTACATTGCCCATATTTTTGGCATATCTAGGTGGAAATGTTAAAACATTCAAACCTCGTTCAGAGATCTGCTGTTTTGGCAGAATGTTCTCCCCAGAATAGGAATGCTATAGGTCCAACAAATGCAGAGATAAAGAAATAAAAAGCAAACAGACATTATATTGTTCATACTATTTGTACTTACTTCTTTCCCTTTTCTTACCTTGTGAACTAACTGTTCCTTGTGAATAAGTTAACATGGCTTGAGTGTAAGTATGTGAGTCTGTGCTGTAGTTTCCAACAGGAAGACGCAGCTTCCGCTCGCTGGCTTGCTCCTAACTTTAGTCTCAGGAAACTCAAATGCGGCAAATTAGAGCAGCGCCATAAACATCCTCTCTGTCTGATCCATAGATATCCACTCTATGAAATCATGTCAACGAATCAGTGAGCTATGAAGAATAAAATATATACGGTGGTATGCATTCTTGATCAAGTGAAGAAGTTACAAGATATTTATTGCAGATTGTAAAAAAGCTGAAATAGAAATCACAAGTAGGCCTACACTTATTGATGTGATATCAAAAAACTGTAAAAAATGGAAACAAATACTTGGCACCAGTTAACTATGTTGTATATAATATATTAATATTATTATCAATAACATCATCAATAACACATTTTAGTACAAAATTTGTCATGTTAAAAACAAACAAACAAAATAAACCATCCCGACCACAAAAATGAAAATGCTTTGACATGGGTGAAAAACTCATCTTCAATAAGTTGCTTCTGCTGCCTGCAAAAAAAATGTTTTGTCGTCATTTCGATATTCAAGGCTTAAAGAAACGCTAACAGGTACTATATTCATGAATAAGAGGTTATTAAGACATGTTGTGAACCTTGGCTGAGGTGAGTCTACAGAACGTGGCAGGATCGAGGTTCTCTGAAAGGGTTGCTGCCCAGCACTGTGGGCATGCCAACCAGCAGCGCGTCCTTGGTTGCATTCTGCAGACAGTACTGTTGCAGCTCTGCAGCAGCCTGGGATACCTGCATGGTGGGAAGTGGAGAAAGAGACTGGAAGAGCTACTAACCACTTAAATGGGTAACGAGAGAGTCCCTCAGGGGTCACTGTAGGGTATTTTCTACCTTTTTCTTTTCTTACCTTTTGTGGGGAAAGCTTTCTGCTCAAAATAGCAGATTGATGAAGTTCACAAAAAGACGCAACACAACACGTGTGACATTGTGAGCTTAACAATCTGGTATTTAGGGAAATCCTGGGGTACCATTTAAGTGTCTAATACTACATACTGTAGGCTACAGTATTGTAGTGGTTCTTAATCCGGATCCTGGGGGTCCGAGGGCCCCCTGATGGGTTACAGGGGGGGTCCAGTTTTAATAACCCTACAGAATACAGAATAACCTACAGAGAACATCGGCTTTTAAAAAAAGGAACCAATTTCTTCAAATTGTTGCATGGGAGTCCCAGGCACAAATTATTTTTAGATGTCCATTATTTTCAGTGTATGCGGCTGAAAATAATGTACATATTCATTTGAGGGGTATCGCTACTAACACGTTTCACAAAGTTCCATAATGAACCAATTAACTACTCTCAACATGGCATTTCCATTTGGGCTTTCATTCAGTCTGTCATTACAGGTGAAAATGTGAGATCCATAAGTGGTTGGTTAAGTTGTACCTAAAAGGCCATATTATTATTATTATTATTATTATTATTGCAGGGATATGCTGTACAAAGGTTTTGGCTGTAAAACAAAACATATTTTTCAGTGTCACAAATACACTTACTGTATATACGTTGCAGCTTACAAACTACTTATTAGTAACAGTATAGTGCCTAACTGATACAATAATATTGTCACCATTACGGTACAGTATAGTTCCTAACACATTAGACAACACTGTATACTATATATACTGTACTGTATACTGTAAATATTCAGCAGAGCTACAATATTCAAGATAAAGTGTGGCATATAGCCTCACACAAGTAAAATCCTATGAAAACCAAGCTTCTATGACTTCAGCATATACGTTTTCAGTTTGGTTTGTTTTACCTTGATTCTGTCCACACTGGCCTCAAGCTTCAGTTGTTCTACAAGCCTCCGCATGCTGGACAGATTGGAATTAGAGGTCATGGTTGTAGTAATTTCTTTTGATAAAGGATAAATAGAGGAAACACGCTGCGATGCCGTTCGTGGCTCTGCTGAACACTGCCTACTTCACAAATGAATGTCCAGGCTGGCTGCGTTCCTTTCCAAATGACCCCTACTCTGGTCCACTTCCCTTTAGCACTGTTGTGTACGGTGACGGAGGCAATGGTGGAAATGAAACATGACCCAACAGTATTGACACAGCAACATTCTTACAGTATTATACTTTAGTTTAAATGTTCTAGTTCCATCTTAAAGGGATAGTTCAACCAAAGAAATACATTTTTCTATCAACTCATGGATGGACACTTGAATTTCTTTCTTTCTTTTTTTTTCTTATTATTTTTTTTTACTTTATTACTCTTTGGTAGGAATGTAGTGGAATGAATTGAGACTAATATACCCTATTGGCCTGAATAGTGTGGGTTTCCAATGAAAATATCCTAAAAAAAAATGAAGTTGTCTTATATTTGGGGACTATATTATTTGACATTCAATGTTATTTTTTATACAAATGTGTCTTAAATGGGAGTTGTCTTATAATCATCTTATATTTGGGACAATACGGTAATGATGAAAAGCAGATTGTTGAGATTGTTAAACTGCTATTTGCAATTTGAATGTTTTTTAATTTAAACCTTAAATTAAAAACCATACAAACCATATAAATAGGTCATAAAATGCTTTTGAAAAATGTTTAATGAAAAATGTATTTTTATCTGATGTCACCCTAGTCCAAGACAAGAGATTTCTTGTCTTGGTCTCTTGTGAACTAGAAAAAGTGCCCTTCTGGGCACAGGTCTCCACCAGGTGTGGCCTCCTGGTGGCGCTCTTAAGCCTTTGATGGCAATTGGATGATTTGATGCTTTCCCCCCCAATAAATGTGTTTTGCAAACAACTAGCTGTTGGTGGTGCCATAACAGGTCAATGAGAAAAGTGTGGGATGTGTAACAATTTGCAGAATCTTTGGACAGAATCTAGCAATATGAAATAATCTGTTTTACGAAGACCGGCTTCCTGGTGTCAATATAACAAGTCGTTCAAGATGTGGGGCGGAGGCTCATCGTTGACATCTAGGAATGTGTGTGCAAAATTTGTTATTGATCGGGACAATCAGACGGACACACGGACACACACACGCACGGACAGATTGCAAAACGTTAAAAATGTCAAATGCCTCAGTCTATAACCACATTTGGCCCATGTTGAAACCAACTGTGACCAATCGCTGATGATTTGTTGGTAAATGGAATGTATTAAAGATTGTATCCATCTGTATCCATCTACCTCTGCTTCTTCTGTTCTGGAATGCCGTTCCAGTAGTAGAGTACTTGGAGGGCGATGATGCCATTACAGGCAGAAGATATGACGTAGGAAAGGGCCATCAACGAATCTCCAGTTTCCTGCACTGAGGTGAAGATGCGAGCAAGGGATCCTGCAAAAAGAAGGAACACTGAAATGCCCGACAGCTGGCCTGTGTGGCAATTTCGGAAATTAGTGGCTGCCTGGATCAGCCTGCCGACGATTACTGCAGGCATGTTAGAGGCCTGCATGCTGGTAATCACGGACACGGGCGTGACAGGCGACAAGAGCATGGCAAGCAGCCCAAAATACACGACCAAGAACAGAAGACCCCGGGCGGATCTCCCTGCATAGTGCTGGATGAGAAACCCGATGGTTGCCGTCTGCAGCATGAGGAAGAGCGCCTCACCCCATGCACTGAAAGGGAAGTTGTTAACCAGGCTGTAGGCCATGGTCCCTGTGGTCGCATACAGCTCCAGAAGCACAGAGTTAAAGCTCAGTCCCTCAGCACTCTTAGCCCTGATCAGTTTTAAGATCTGAGGTAGTTTCACGAGCACAGAGCCCAAGATGATTCCAATCCCCAGGCCTTTGCTCAACACAATCTTCAAGCATGGTACATTGAGAAAATTTAAGTTTATGAAGAACTTGTTGTAGCATGACTCTGGCATGCAATAAGTAACCAGAAAATCCTTCAGTGGGTCCATGAAAGAACTGGGAGCATTTATGCTACAATTGTGTAACAAAGCCATGATCAGCAGGTAGTAGACATTAAATAACAGCACATGGTTATGGTGGAGTGGATGTCATTGATGATGTCTACAACATCACAACATCTAACGTTGGTATAGTATAGTTAGTTGGTCATGGTTGGGCCGAATTTGGGTCAGTAAGCTATAGAGGGGTTTCTATATGTTATGAGGCAATAGGGTTATATTTGAGGATGCTTGGGTTTTATGCGATGATCCCCATAAGTATCTGGTAGTCGAAGGGGGGATCGTCCAGCTGTTTCACATTACCTAGCCTGGCAGCGCATTTTCCACCAAGGAGAGTGAGCACCTTTTGAAGAGAGGCTCAGCCTTTATAGCTCAAGGCAACTGAATGAGAATGTCAACAGCAATCTTTCGGCAGATCCAATGGGTCTCTGCACAGGCTTTTCTGCTCTCATCCTGGCCGTGTGTGTCGGTCCAAGAGGCCACGACTGACACTATGGAACTCAAGCAAGACTGAGCCAAATTACCATATTTGGGCATGGTCGATTCTTGTGTCCTCATCATGTTGAGAGCATCATAACCAGCTTATAACCAACTGCAGTCTACACTAACCATGAGTGGTTGACCTTTGAAAATAAACTTTTGCATTACCCCAAAGTCTTAAAGAACGTCAAGTTTCGAGAGTATTTCCAGTGTCCGCAAGTCTCCAAGAGATACAATTACATCAGACCCAGTCACAATATTCCGTTGGTGAGACCATAGCAATTCCATAACTGTAAAGACTGAAATAAATAACTGAAGTTTTAATTGGACACCCCCGCTAAAGGCCAGTTCCATTAATCATTTAATCCATGGTAGCCTAGTTCTATTTGTCTAAGGAGAAGTGATTAGCACAAAGGCATGTGTTTCAGAATTGGTTCAAATGTGAGATAAAGATGGTCAATACTACTTTGAAGGTGATCTCTCAAGTGCGGGACTTGGTTTCTGACCCACGGAACAGACATGTGTTTGTCCAAGAAGAGGGCTGTCTGCCCGGTCTGGTTTGGTTCTTGGACCATAAGGACCCCGAAGTATTGTTCGCCACCCTGCAGACCCTACGATACTTAGCCAAATGGACCCCTAACATTGCCAACATGAAGAATGAGTTGGGTATGATGGTGAGCCTGGAGAACTTGATGGAGAGCACTACTATGCCTGTTGGCATTGTGACCCTGGCCAAAGAGGTGTATAATATCCTGAATGCTCCTGAGAACCCTGTACCACATACACCAGATGTGCAAAGGAGGAAGCTCCAGCTATTCAACTCTATTAACAAGAATGCCAAGAACGTCACTTTACACGTCCAGGGGCTGGACAGCACTGACCGGCAAGCCTTATGTGAGCAAGCTCTTCTGAGAGTTAAAGGAGTAATCAGCTTCTCGTTCCAGATGTCCTCTAAGAGATGCATGGTCTGCATTCGCCCAGACCTTCCCACTGAATGCCTGGCGTCAGTCATCGCTGCCACCAAGGTAATGTCAGCCCAGCAGGTGGTTGAGAATGAGGCAGGAGAAGAGGTTCTTGTCCACCTGAGTTCCACTGGGGTGGAGGTCGAGCACCTCACAGATCTACCAGAATACCTCCCAGAGGATCCTCCACCTCCGACACAGCCTTGGCTCCGGGTTTGGCCGCTGCTACCGAGCGGTAAACCAAAATACTGTGTTCCTCTTCTATTTAAGTGCTTCTTTGGTTTGTGTTTAAGTCTCTCCGCATCTGAAATTATTACCTATGTCCGTGGTACATTCTGGATGTGAGACTGTCAAGCACAAGCATCTGATTAATATTGTAGTCAGCTCCAGACCTCCCTCTATAGAGAAACATTCGTGAAGAAGATTGCTTGGTATATGGCTCTCTTTCCATCACAACAGTGAGGTACAGCAACTGCAGTACCTCCCCTGCTATTTAGAATGCGACGTCTGACAATGGCTGACACATCAGTTGTGACATACTGTAAACGGGAGGCGGTCATTGGATTATTGTCTCCACCAAGCTGAAGGCACACACATTGCCACACACACACACACACACACACACACACACACACACACACACACACACACACACACACACACACACACACACACACACACACACACACACACACACACACACACACACACACACACACACACACACACACACACACACATCCCCTTGGTGGAGACCTGTGCCCGGAAGGGCACTTTTCTAGTTCATTTCTGTTTTTTGTTTTTTATTTCATGAAATATTTGAATCATATAGCCTCAAATCATTTGAATTTACTCATCGGTTTTATAGATGGCTTATCTACTCTAACATTATTGTTTAAGCATTTATTTCATATTTACATGTTAATTTCAGATACAGTTTATTTCAGACTTTAGGGATTAGAAAACTGTTTTGCTCTGGAGGAAAGATGGGGTTTGCACAATTACACTAAATCTCATCACAATAGAAAATGCCCTAGGCTTTACAGGGTCATGATATAATGGTTTTATGGGTTGATAACATTCACATCCTCTACATCTTTGGCTTTCTACCGTATGTAGCTTTTCCTTCTTTCAGCTTTCCGATGTTATTACGAAACACAGGTGACTCCACTTGTGGCATTCCTCCCATCTGTGTTGAGGACCATGCGTCAGTTTTGTTTGTAACCCATTTCAGGGCCAAAAGCTGTGCCCCTTTTCCGGGCTTTATCCTTTTTGTATTGTATTCTACTTTACATTGGGTGACTGAGGCGGGCTGAATTTGGGTTAATAAGCCGTAGAGGGGGATATTATGAGGCATACACTTGCCAAATGGCTGTATACTAATAATCGTTTCTTTGTGTACTTGGATGAGAACATTTGGAGGCATCAACAGTTAGTTGTATTCCAACCTGACTCCACCAGATGGGGCATCTGGTATCTGGCATCAGTTGGGGGCGAGGCACTAGCACCCTCACCCCTCTGCAGCCCCATCTGTCTGTCAGAGTCTGGTTATTGGTTGTACTGTGGCTGTGGGGAGATGGAGGGCTCTTCCCCTCCCACTCACACAGTTTAGAACCAGTTTGTAGTCCAGGAGCCAGACTCCAAATTAATTGGAACATTAATTGAGATACCTGTATAAAATGTTTATACAATGTCAAAAACAAAAATAACTGAACTCATTCCAAGCTGGTGGAAACGAGGTCTCTATGTGTTTAGAGTGCAGCTAATTATCCAGTGTGCATAAGTGTGGTTTTGTAATGTTAAAGTGACCTTACATTATAGGCCTATCAACTAATGGAAGGGCCACCTTTAGTGTGGACTGTAGTATGTAAGTAGTATTGATACCCTCAGCCAATTAACCTTTCCCCCCTAGTCCATTGTTGAGCTTCTTGGGTTTTACCTAAAACCTAAATTGATGCCCAAATATGTGTGTGAGTGTGTGACGCATGCATAGACACACATGCACAGACATTTCTGCCTGGCTGACAGAAATCTCACTCGCTACATTCACAATTAAACATTACATGTGGGAAGTTCGCTTGTGTGATGTACAGACATTTCAGACTGGCTTACATAGTAATCCTGCACAATGCGTTGTTGTAACTTGATCAGCACTCAGAAGAGTGCAAGCATGCATGCGCGTGGCGCACAAGTTACGCATTGGCCTACTTGTGCAGGAGCAGAGCGAGCTACAGTAATACGCATGACTGACTTTAGCTATAAAGGTCTCTTTGCTTAATACGTCACCATTACATCATCACCTAAACCGGCCAATCGGGTTCCACCGAGGGACCACAAGCGTAGGCCTCCGAACACTGTGCAACGATCGCGTAAATTGCACCCGCTCAGCTCACACAGCGATTACAGGTATCTTGAGAGGCATGTCTCTACAAAAAATGTGGGCTGCACTATATAATCACTTACCCTACCTTTAAAGTGATTTTAACATATTATGTTAAAATCACTTTAAAGGTAGGGTAAGTGATTTGAAATTCATCGTGTAGTACCAGCCTGGTGCACTAGGGGCACCCAAGAGTAGCTACACTATGTGAATCTGCTGCTCGATCCTGATTGGAGGAGAATTCACCCTCCACCTGGGGAACTTTTATTAGCTCCTCTGCTAACGTGGGGGAGGGGGAAACTCCATATATGGTCTGCACACCTTATAATAGAGCATTGTAACAGAAACATTTTTTGGGCGATATCTGACAAAAGTGAAATCACTTCCCCTACCTTTAAGACAGTGATTTTCTTTGTTTAAATTCCCATGGTGGCGTAGTCGAAGATTACTACATCGAAAACTCTTTCAATTAAATTTCAAACTATACCCTTCATATTCGTTGGTCCATTTGACTAATTAATCAATTAATCACTCTCTCTCATATGGACTAGTTGGGCAAAACCATCCCACGTGGCTAATGAATTACGACAACAACTTCCATGCTGCTCATTGGTCGATTGGTGACGATGACGCAGCTTTAGCAAACGTAAACAAAACGACAGACTTCCTGAAGAGATCCAGCTGGCAGCTGACTGCTGAAATATGAACTGAATCATCGACACATAACAGACAGCGAGACAAGGAGGGACAGGAGCCACAGCCATGGTCGAAGTCTTTTCTGGGAGAACTCTTCTGAATAAAGACGGCGAACTCGTCGATCCCGAAGAGGCTTTGAGGAACAAAGTGGTCGGGATCTATTTCTCCGGCGGCTGGTGCCCACCCTGTCGAGACTTCACGCCGATCCTCTGCGATTTCTACACGGAACTCGTGGAAGAGAGCGACCCTCCTGCACAGTTTGAAATCGTGTTTGTGTCCTCTGACAAGACGGCCGATGATATGGTTGAATATTATCACGATATGCATGGAGACTGGTTAGCTCTGCCCTGGACAGATGATTATAAATTGTAAGTGAACGAAAATACTACATTTTATTGAGGTATTAATGATTTGACACAACAATAGGTTGCTGTGGAGTGGTCTGGCTGCACAAATACAATATATTCATCTTCTTCACTGTTAGCATACATCAACAGCTTATTGCCCTCCTGGTTAGGCCTATAAGATGCTTAGGAGTGTCTGCTCATGCGGATTATGTCCAGTAGTACAGACTACAGAGACATCTAGACAGAAAGAATTGACTGTCGTAACTTGTTCACTAGATATGGCTCTGGTCCAGTACAGGCCAAAGTGTCCTCCCCACTTGGTTTGACAGTTGACTCAAACTTCAGGTTACAAGAATGGCAGGGGAGGAAAATACATACACATGTTAAACGCATGCTGTTGTTATTACCAAGTAACAAATACCCTTCAAAAGAAGTGATAATGCCACTGCCAAATGTGTAAATTTTGTATTGTTAAATATAGCCCTTTAAAGTTCCCACCATTAAAGAAGCAGTGGAAAAATTATTTCTTTGCATCTTTTACTTCCTTTAGGCAATAATAACAAGAATCAATTTTATTTTTAACATCATACCCACCAGTTATTAAAATATAAGCCTCTACCAAACGGTAGAAATGTCACTTGAGGGTAAATGTGTAAAATGAACTAAAGTAATCCAAGAAATACTTTTTGCAATGAATAAATACAAATTCTGCTAATTAATTGTTGTGATTATGATATATTGATTGTTTTTTCATTATAATACTAGAGCGTTGCCCGTTGGCACTGGCCTGGAACGATGCAAGTTGGAAATGCATGCACCACCCAGTTTTTATTATGTTTGTGCCCTTTTATGCCCTTATATGGAGTTTATTTGTTTCAGTATGCCCAAATATGTAGTATATGCAAATTATGCATATGTCAGAACATCATTGTGATGTCAGAACGCGTGAGATCCATATATGGAGATGTCCAAAGCCTGAACAGGGCCCCTGCCCAGAGCCCAAGTAGAGGTTTTTGTATTGTCATAATAGGCCAGCTCCATTTATGGAGAACCGGTGCCCCAGCCCAGCCCAGGCTGGGGCATCGTCCAGAACCCTGGCAGAGGCTGTTGTGCAGGTTCTGGACAACTGGTGTACTGACAAACTTGACTGCAGACACTGCACGTCCTGTGGTGGGTGGAATGCGTGTGTCAAATTGGTAGTCAGTGGGGAGAACAGTTTTCTAGTTATGTAGCTTACAGATGTATGTATATGTGTATATGCACACAGAGACAAGGTGCATTTATATTTGGATGCTGAAATAGTTGTATAAGCATGTTTTATTCATGCCTAAAACATGCTCTACCAAATGGTTGAATTGTCATTTAGAGGTAAAAGGCAGTGATGCCAGAATGATACCAAGATAATATTTTGACTATTTATGATGGAAAACAGAGCAAAATAAAAACATTTGGGCATCCACTGTTGCTAATGGCTATAGAGCTTTCTTTCTGTTTACACAGATGGAAACTAAATCATTGTATATATACATTATTGTGCAAGAAACTAAAACTTGCACTACTTGTACCATAAAGTGACAAACAACCCGTTTGGTAGAGCATGTTTTCTGAAAATTATTTAACCATTATAATTATTATTTTAATTGAATCAAGTTACATATTTACATTCAGTAACATCTCTGGAGTGGCAATATGCAGAATAAATCATCTCACCTTTGAATCTGTGGCAAAACAGAGCCTAGATGTCAGGAGTGATTTCTCTCTGTCTAAGTTCCTCATTACCACCTGACTTGTAAAGCATGCTGTGTGAAGCCACAGTGACATCTAGTGGATATTTTTTGCATACTCGCCTCTACCGAATGGTAGAAATGGCTCAATCAGTTGGAATTTAGTTTGAGCATGGTTTCAATGAGAAATAGTGACTTAAAATGTGATCTACCAATTGGTCGAAAAAACCTATAAAGGGTTAAATATAGCTAGATGCTGCCTCAAAGATGACCTGTAGCACAACCATCTGTAATTGATTGTGTAGTTATATAATTCATGTTCTATAACACAACACTTTTGAAGACATTAAGACTACAGTTAATGACAACAATAAGCATGTATATGTTTTAGGTCAAGTATGGTTATATCCTCAGACTGCATCCATAGGGTTGCAGGCAGCAGGGGTGCATGTGCCCATTGAATGTACCTCTGCACCATGCACAATGTCCAATTAAGATTTTTTTTAAATCCAAAGTATTTGTATATTATTTTTTGAAAATGTAAGAATACGGGGCTCTTATCTTACTTTTTTGATCTACAATTCAGAATACACAAGGACATAACATATTTCAGATGCATAATGTATCTGAAATATGTATGATAAATACGATAGTATCGTGTCATGTGCAATTCATAATAATGTGTGTAATGTATCATACATTATACATTATTAATGTCACATGACACAATACTATCTTATCTGGTTATAGTAAATAATATATGCTAAAGATATGTATGTATGGTATGTATGTCATGTTCATATCTCTCTTGTATGTTGATGAACACTAATTTTAAATTGTGTGTGTGTGTGTGTGTGTGTGTGTGTGTGTGTGTGTGTGTGTGTGTGTGTGTGCGCGCGCGCGTGTGTGCATGTGCGCGCGCGCGCGCGCGTGTGTGTGTGTGTGTGTGTGTGTGTTTCTATTTGTCTCTCTCCACCTGACAGCGAGTTGAGGCAGCGTTATAAGATCACCGCAGTGCCCAGGCTGGTCATAGTGAAGGAGAACGGTGAGGTGATTACAGACAAGGGCAGGAAACAGATCCGAGAAAAGGGTCTGTCCTGCTTCAGGACCTGGCTGGAGGCTGCGGAGGTCTTTCAGAATTTCAAGGGCTAATAAACTAGCGGAGAAGTCAAGAATCTCTTCCTGCATCATAAGACTTAAGAGGAACATGTGCAAAGCTGTGTGGGAAAAAAAAAATACAGAACAAAAACCAAAGACAAATGGATGAAGGAATACTAGATGTTTTATAACCATTATTACTAATAATGCATCATAGACAAGATTTTATACTGTTGTGTGAAAGTATTGTTAAATGTTATAATGGCAAGTTTTAAGATTTGTCCGTCACTCATACAAGCCGCAACATGGTGGTTTTCAACCTTTTTGATACCAGGCCCCACTATTTATTCAGAATTTGAGCCATCTACCACCATTTGATGACATTTTAGCCCCACAAAACTAAAGATTTATTTTGCTTTTGTCCACAATTTCAGGCTGGATTTGGGAAACGATCATTAATCTTCTTTTTACGCTCTCGAAGAGTTACATCTGGTTAACCAACTTTCCATCATTTAGCTGGGGACCCCCTGGAATTCTCTCAAGGACCACTGGTGGTCCCCGGACGAGGGGTTGAAAACCACTGGTGTAGAGTGTTCTGCAGGACTGTGCAGCATTGCAATATAACAATACTGGACGTAATAAAATAAGAAACTAAAATAAGGTTTAGCAAAGGAAAATATGCAGGAATAATTTCTGTATCTGCATTTATAGAACATGGAGTAGACATATGCAGGTATACACAAACACATGTATATACGGTACAGGGGTCGTACACTTTTTTAAAGGACAGTTTGGGCTACTTTGTATTAAATGCTAAATTAATTATTCCTAAATAAAAAGCAAACTTTAGTCTTCCAATGTATACCTAGCTACCACGTCTATACTTTAGAAAGGGCTAAAGCGTTTAAGCATTTAAATACATTTTTAACTTCTTGTATATATATATTTTTTTATATTTTTTACAATTGATGATTAAAAGATTGTTGTCAGTGATGATTAAAAGATTGTTGTCAGTGATTGTGTGTGTTTATGTGTTGTAATGAACCAGGTGTATTGTGTATCGACTCCCTATAGTCCCAACTCCCATTACTGTCAGGCAATGGTGTCATGGAGCCTTGCACCTAAACAGGGCTCTGTCTATTCTCCTGTGGTGTCATTAACACACCCAAAGCCCACAGGACAGAGTTTCCAACATCCTAGCACATTCAATCAGATCTTGTGAACACAAGCAGGGAGTCCATCAAGAGTCCGATTCTGCAAGGTCTCTAGGTTTGAATCAGTGCCTCTCCTCTCAAACAGTTTAATGCCATAAGGACACTAAGGCCAAAGTTACATTATTCAGGTGTATTCATGTGTATTCAAAATAATTGGTGGGGGCAGTGTTGGGCAGAAACTAATTAAACATTACATATTACTGTAATATTTCCTTTTCCAGAAGAAGTAAAGATATTACTCTGCCAAAATGTGTAATAAGTAATGTGTTACTCTGTCAAAACATGCCTCAGTACATTACTGAGTTTGCAATCAACAGACAACAACAGAGATGTGCAGTAGTTTGTAGATCCTAATCCACCGCAGCATTTTGCACACATGACATACACTACAAGTTATTGCACTTTTAGCAAGTTGTCACAAACAGATCATGTACATTTCTATTCCATTGCGGGTGGGATGGGAGGAATTGTAATGTATTATTCTTTGGTTCAGCTAATATGTAAAGTAATATTACTTTTTCTAAGGGGTCATAAGTAAAGTAAATATAGTACTCTCCTAAGTAATATCGCCCAACACTGGTGGGGGGTGAGAGAAATATATTTAGTGCATATAGTACTGCCTGTACTATAGCTGGGGAGAGTATCTAAGAACCCATCATCAAATAATAAATAAAGGAAAAACAGCACTTTGATCTGATAGTGGCAGTCAACAGTCATCTCATTTGCCTGATGAAATAATACTGAAATTATGCTTTCTCACTGGACTGGAGACCCAGGTGTGTGATACTTTTGGAGGCTTCGGAAATACTTTGATCACAGGGTTAGTTTTTGTAACTCTGGTCCATAGCTCCACTGCTTCTATGATTCTGACTTGCAGTGGGGCTCGTAATTTCTCGGATGGACCCTCGACCAGCCTCTCTTCTGGGGTGGAAATTTAAAGTCTTTCACAGCACCACTGCAAGGCAGAATCATATACCTCTGAAGCTATGGACCAGAGCTAGGGTTTTTGTAGTAGGCCTATGGACAGTCAGAATCTGTATCCTTCCAACAAAGGCTTGGCTTGACTTAGAAGGGAAAATGTTTCATCTATATTCTGCTCACCATGCATTGTTTGCAATTTGCATCACTTCCCAGTAAAAATCCTTATAGTTTTATTCAACATTATTTCATTTTAGTTCTCTATTGGTTGCTTGTCGTTCCACATCATACCAGAAGAGGTCACTATTTACCTTTTAACCTATCATGGAGCAGCAAGGCACTGCAAGTGTACAGCACTATGAGGAGAATATCTTGCCTTTTCATAATCTTAAACTCACTCACACAACTTTCAACCAAAGCACACACATCAGGACAGTACATACATAGTACATACATCCGTCTTCTGCCTGGTCCAATAACAACAAAAAGTAGCATTGTGTTACTCATTCTCATGGCACAAGTTTTGCTATTATGGTGCATGCATGCCTTTGGCTTTGTTGAACAGCTGTTCTGAAGGTGTCAACCACAACATAGGCTACGCTCTTTTTACAGTCCACCCAAAGAAGTCAGGGTTTATTAAACTTTGAGAGGAGGGATGGTGTTTGAAAACCAATTAGTCCGAAGACGGGGGACTGGTGGGTGTTTTGGCAGGTCTGTGGGTCAAAATGAAATCAAATAAAAACAACTAATGGAACCCCAACCCCGGTTTGGGAGAGCTCAGCTGGCGAGAATTTCTGGGAACTCAGTCAGATTAGACCTAAACTGACATGAAAATGAAATGAGCGCAACGGTAACAGATGTTCCGTCAATTAGGCACCCATTAAGGCTCAGTTCGAATGAAAGACGGGTCAGCGGCATGTCGATGTCGAATTTAAATTTGGAGTCAGTGGGATTTTTGCAGAATGAAAGGCAGTAGTGTCTGTGGGCGCTACAACGGCGTGCTGAATCAGGTAACAAACGCTGCCTTTATGCGCGTGGAGCTGAGTGAGAACTAGGCGGGGGCACATGGGGTGGGGTGGAGGGTGGACCAGGGAGAATCAGACTGAGAGAGAGAGGGAGCAGAGCAGATCCCAACGCAAGTTATTGCGCTCAGTGAATCCAGCCATCCATCCTGGACCGGTCTGGAGTCTCCACCGAACAGCTCCATCCACGCTAGTCTTCTAGACCAGGCAGTCGAGGCAGACCATATGATTCCTTGATGAACATCCGAATATCAACGGGGTATGGTAAGTATATAGTAGTAGTATAGTAGTCTATAGCCTATATTCCTAAAAATAGGGAGAGAAAATGCTGCATGGAATCTTTGTAAAAAGTAGACAGACGTCTTCTTCTTACAACAAGTTACCTGCGTAAATATCGTATATGGCTGTAACGGACTTAAACGCACGTGTGTGTTTGTGTGTGTGTGTGTGTGTGTGTGTGTGTGTGTGTGTGTGTGTGTGTGTGTGTGTGTGTGTGTGTGTGTGTGTGTGTGTTTGTGTGCGTGCGTGCGTGCGCGCGAGCTTTCACTGGACATTAATAAAGGAAAAATCAGTTCTAACTTCTGACTAAACGACACTTAATGAATGCAGCATGGACGTGTTATGCTACTGTTCTTTACCAAACTCCTGAATCCTGCCGCACGCACACACACACACACACACACACACGCACGCACGCACGCACGCACGCACGCACACACGCACACACACACACACACAGAGCACACAACATTTACTGAAAGAGCTGGGGTCTTATCAGGGAAACCGTTCTGATCCAGCTTAGCAGATATTAACAACTAACACTAAGTGCCTCATTCCCTGAAATATTTGGTTATAATGTTCCACTTGGTTTGCTAAGATTGGATCAATACAGTAGGCCTATTTGGGACCAAATCAGGTCTATATGGGATTCCATTGTTGTAATATATTTTTTTGTTTATTTTGTTTGTTTTATCATCTTATAGTGGAGAGTGACAGTATGCTTATTGTGCCTACACAGTGAGTGCTATCGACATGATTAATGGGAACACACTGTAATGCGATGATATGTCATGACGTATTATGTGTCTTCTCTGGCCCAAAGATAAGGTTTCCTCCTCTGAGATGCTCACTACAGCAGCAGCTTTGTGCTGTGTGCTGTGTGCGTGTGCGTGTGTGTGTGTGTGTGTGTGTGTGTGTGTGTGTGTGTGTGTGTGTGTGTGTGTGTGTGTGTGTGTGCGTGCGCGTGTGCATGTGCATGTGCGTGCGTGCGTGCGTGTGTCCTTGTGTGTGCTGCAGGCTGGTGTGAAACTATGATGTAATATCCCTCTTTCATTAATACTTCACCTCCAATTATATAACAGATGTGCTGTCTTGTTTAGGTGATGCAAGGATATAGAAATATTATACGGAGGCTATAACCATCATGCCTGTTGCCCCCTATGTTTGGCATGGCATTATAGGCTGAATCAAGTCTAGCAAAAACAAATCTACAAGCTTACTGCAGTAAAAAGCGCATAAGTGGCCAAATGGCACTGAAGGATAATGTCCCCAGAGCCACCTGTCTTTCACCTACTACGTAAACCAATAGAAATTGCCCACATGAATTATCCAGTGTAACAGAGAGGGTTCAGTTGCCAGAGACAATCCAAGGAGTTGCATTGGCTCTACGAAGCAAAATCATCTAGCTTTAGTCACTGCATGTTAGCAGGCCCGGATGTAACATTTCCCAATTGGTGGGGGCAGGCGAAAATGGCATGAGGGCGGCGATGAAGCCGCACCCACACCATTTTCATTAAAATTCTTTAGTTCTGTGAACAACATTTATATCTTGTGCAGGACTTATATTAGGCAAGTAAGCATCAATAATAACAACATCAGTTGCTGTTGAAGTTGCAACAGGCACGCAGCATGCATGTAGTGGCTGAGTCAGTTGTCAAACAAACTGACTTTAAACCTACTGATGCACCCAGACTTGGGCTGTACGCAGGCACAAATAGAATGTCCACAAGTTCAGCTTCTTTTTGTTGCATTTAATTCGCCATAGTGCATTTTACAAACATAAACAACAACTCAGGACCTTGTCTGGCAAGCCTGGTAAAAGCCATTATTCCACCCAGGTGCATAACCCCTCCTCCTTCCTCTAGCCTTGATATGATGTCGCTGTCTCAGGCCTAGAGGGGTGTGCCCAATTAGAAGTCAATCAGAATAAATTAATTAATCAATCATTATATTTAGCAATTAACTTTAAACTGAATAGACAAAATAATAAACAAAAAACATAATAATAACGTACAAAGAAAACTGTTAAATGGCTTCTACAATGCATAAAGCTAAACTCAAACAGAGTTTTCTGTTTTCAATGATGAAATGTGTTGGTTTAGTGATTGTATTTAGTTAGTAGCAGTAGTACTGTTTCAAATCATTTTAAATATAAGCACTTTAATTTGAAATATCTTTGAAATTTGGCTTGTTTGCATACCATCATGTTTAGTGGGGCAGTCAGGGCATTTAGGGGGGCATTGCCCCCCCCCCCCGCCATGCCCATGCCCCCAGCCCTGCACATTAGGGTCAGCGGTTGGCTCTAGCTGGATGCAAAGCAAACTGTCCATGGCAGGGACAACAGTTGTCTGTACTGTATGGGTGTGAACTATGCACATTATGGGAGAACAGTTGGCTTAACCACTTAAAAACCCTACGTGGTTGACTGCTGGAGACACATTTTGGTTGATGTTTTCCCCCCCACAATATGGGTGGCCTTGCTGGGGTTTAACCAATTGAACCCCGGCATTTCTATTCTGGGCAGAACACACGCAAACTGTAGCAAGTACAGTTGCAACTCGGATCCGTTTGACCAAGTATAGAGGGTTTAAGTAGTGAACGTTCCGCGTTAGGGACAATCGTTGGCTCTGTCTTCCCTAGTAAAGTTGTCCAGAGGGCAGAGGGCAGAGGGAGGTAATGAACTAAGTCTGGATCTGTCATCTGTACTGTACTGGCTGGCACTGGTTTGGGTTTTCAGTTTCACTAGGTTGTATTGGTGGGAAAAAAAGTATCTGGGGATTTATTTACCTTGTGTTTTGCCAGGATAAAATGTGTGTACAAATGTATACGCCTATACGGTTCTGTTTTGCTGCACGTGCATGTGTGCGTTCATACTGTATGTGTGTGCTAGCTTTGACTTGAAGGCCCATGAGACCATGCAGCTCATGTTGTCTGCACATTTTGAAGAGCTCACTCTCTTGGCTTGGGTTACACATTAACGACCACTCTTGTCTATTATTGGCTCAGCTTTTACCCATCGATTATTTCTATTTTCTAATTCTCACATTATAACTTGCATTCATTGTTTTCAAGATTGTTATAACTAGATTTGGTATATGAGTCCACACAAGAGTACAATTCTTTGATTTTGGTTTGTTCAACAAAATAATAAACAAAAATGTATGAACGACTAAACCTTAATGTTTACTCTTGTCTGTTAAGCATTCTCAGTCTCACCATTTATCCTTTCACATACAGTAATTATAATACTTACATGTCCTCACATGTAAAGACACTAAATTGTTCTGAAATCTTTGTAACAATTCTACACCATGTTTCCCTCATTCATTATTCATGAACTAAGTTATTTTACCAATAATTACATGTAGATGCTCTATGCTTAGCATTCTGCGTTTCCTTTACGTGGTTCACTGAATAAGAGAGAGCACTACGGGAATAAATCACTGACAAAATGAGTAGTACTTAGCAGTCGTTAATTTTCCTTCACAATGCACAATGTGAATGGGTGGACATTGTGGGATTGGGCGGTGGTGACTGCATTGATGGTTTATATATTTTATGGAGGGGATCAATCTGTTTTCTTGTTCCATTTGGATCACATTGCCTGATTCATGGCACGTCTCAGATAAATCATGAATGAAAGAAGTACTGCAGCCAGTGACCCCAACGTTTGTGTTCCCTGCTGGCTGCTGCCCATTTTAAATTCATTTAGTGTGACCCACGCATGTTCCCCGTTCAAGAGTCAAGCTCTTGTCAAGCACGCTAGACTAGGCTTTATGCTGCTCAGTGCTCACATGACTGTAATCTTGTATAATGTTGTATATGTCTTTGCACTACTAGACGTGTAGAGGAAGAGATTAAAAGGGAGCAAATGTGATGTTAACATTTAGGTGTGTGCCTTGTAGGAGTTGTTGTAGAAGTGAAACACAAGAGATAGGAACATAGTAGTGTGTGTTTAAGGGTCTTCCAGATGGCAGGTCTGGCAGGGGAAACCAGTCTCTAATGAATGGTAAAGGAAATCACCTGAGGGTGCTAGAGACATCAAAGGACCCTTTCTCTACTTATTTTTCTCCTACCCTCCCTCTCTGTCAGTAAAGAGTCAAATGCAACTCTACACTTATTACTGTATCTCGTTAATTGTCTCCCTAGCTTTGCTTTTCCTCATTTGCAACTTATAGGTGTTGTCATTTATACAGCGACAGTGACTCACTCACTGGGAGTTTAGTTTTTGTGCCGGTCCCTTTGCCACCTTCCCTTCTCTTTTGAATCAGTCAAGTTCATTCTACTGCCTTCAGGACATTCCTCTTGTTAAAGTGAGGTGTCCAAGGGTCAAGTTCAGACAGATTGCCTGAGAAAACAAACAAAAACAACAGACCTGTCACCTGACATTTCTCCAGTCCATGTGCACAGACTGTACACCACACAAACAGCTCTGACTCATAACAAATAATGAAAAGTGCGTCCTTGATCAGTATATCTCAATATTGACACATTTATGTGTAAACTTTCCTTGATCACAGTATTCAACAATGTACCTCCTCCTTTATGTACGTAGGATAAATAAAGACGTACTGTCTGTATTCATTACTGTCTGAAATCAGTCTTGTCAACACTGATGAAAGCAGAGGCAACAAAGAGATGGCAGGTTATGGTTGAGTTTAATAGCTTTCTCTTTTCTCCAGAGAAAGTAAACAGAGAATATCTCATTATTGAGTTAGTTTAGTTATATGCCCCATTAAAATGTACCTGCCACAATGGAAAATTCAACATAATTAGCCCACAAGTAAGCACGTGTGAGCGTGAACGAACGCGCGCGCGCGCGCACACACACACACACACACACACACACACACACACACACACACACACACACACACACACACACACACACACACACACACACACACACACACACACACACACACACACACTCAGTGTGTGCCCCAAGTCGTGTGACTTGGGGCAACCTTAATTATTTGTAGTTCATACTTCCACTTCTACATCTACTAATCTACTGCACAGCATATATTAGTTTATTATGAATTCCAGCAGGCTCCTACTGGGAAGGGCATCAGACCACGAAATACCAAAGACGACAAACCATATCAGATAACACCAAGTCTAAAACACCTCACCTCTCAGACACACCATACACACTAAAACATGCAGTGTTTTTTATTGGAGTTAGACCTTTTCACAGCAGCCACTAAAACAGGTAAACGTAGGCGTAATCAAAGACACTAACTGTAATTAGTTACTCTTTTCCAGTGCTTACAATAAGCAAGGAAATCACTTGCATAATCAGTTGAAAGAAAGAAAGAAATGTATCAGGGCTTGACACTAACACTTGCCCGCTTAGTAAAAAATGGTCGGGCAAGGGAAGACTGCTACCTGCTTGCCCGATGGGGCAAGTGTGCGACTCTGCCTCTGTGTCTTTCCCTGCTTTCTATCTATCTCTCCTATCTGTCTCCTAGCTCCATTTGGCTCCAAACTATCATTTTGCTGGGACTCCTGAGTCTGTGACCACTGTAGGAACCACTGATTTACACTGATTTACAAGTTGAATATTTACTGTAGCGGGTTGGGACTTAAACAAAACAGTCTTCAAATGCTTAAGGAAATGTAGAAAGTAGAAAGTAAACGTGCAAAATTTACGATATATTTTGGGGGGCAAGTGACCACGACCTGAGGGCAAGTAGAACGTGCCTCAGAGACCTTAGTGTCCACCCCTGCTAAAGTAATTAACCATACGAACCCTACCATCCATATCATAATACTGAATACTATGCAATACTGTGCAAATAATTTCATATAATTGATGACGTCACAATGTGACATGAGGGCAAGTAGGTTTAAGTGGTTAATGGCTCGATTCCATTTAGTGTAGCACTATAGAGTCTTTCGAGTCAAGTTGCTAACAAGTACAATGGAATCATGTATCTGTTTGACCTGAATGGAGCACAAACCTAACTCCAGCAATGCAATTTGCAATTACAAAGTGTGGTTGCCCTCGATGATGTAGGCCCTCACGTAAAACAAACTATTGGGTTACTAAAATAAACTATTGGGTTACTCATCTAGACCAGTGGTTTTCAATCAGTGGTGCGGGACCACCACTGGTCCTTGAGAGGGTTCCAGGTGGTCCTCAGGCTAAATGAAGGAATGTTGGTTAACCAGATGTAACTCTTGAGAGTGTAAACATGAAACCAAATGGGTCAAAGTCTACACAAGAATGTAGAAGATTAAGGGTCATTTTTGATCTGTATGTTTGCCTGTTTTGTTTGCCAAATCCATCCTGGAATTGTGGACAAAAACAAAAGGAATCTTTAGGTTTGGGTCTGTGGGGTGAAAATGTCCTCAACTGGTGGTCGGTGACTCAAATGCTGAATAAATAGTGGGCCCTGGAGTCAAAATGGTTGAAAACCACTGCTCTAGACCAATAAAAAAATTCCCAGAATTGCAATATTGTTATTGCCCACGGCAACCACACTAATATGCCTCAACCTAGTACGTCTTTATACCTTTTAAACGTTTTAGAAATGGCCTCAGATCTAAATTAGTTCATATTAATTGTATGACAATACAAAATACTGCACAGTACACACATTCCTTAGAACTAGGAACCCGAACAGTGCAGCCCAGTGATGTGTGTCGCTGAATAACACCTTTAAACTTTAGCTGATCATATAGTTCTCCAATGACATCTGATTAGCTGAAATTTAAATTCTCCTGCGGGATTAATTAGGCTAAAAAAATGTGTTTGACGGTTCGAAATGTCAAAACATTCCAGAGGTCAGTTCTGCAGAAGTGATGTTGTAAGGTAGGCAAGAAACACTGTAGAAAGTTTCTTCTTTAGTCTTAAAGTCTAGTCATAAAATGCACCTAATACAGTGGTTTTCAACTAGTTGTCCGGGGACCACCAGTGGTCCCTGAGAGGGTTACAGGTAGTCCCCAGGCTAAATGATGGTTGGTTAACCAAATGTAAATGAGGTTTAACCTCATTTAACCTCATTTACATTTGGACCCTGTAATGAGGGTCCATTTGGTTTCATCTTTACACTCTCAAGAGTTAAAATATTCATCATGTGAATTAGGCCAAGTTTACACAACTAGAGAATGTAAGAGATTAATGGTAATTTTGATCTGTATGTTTGCCTGTTTTATTTCCCAAATCCAGCCTGGAATTGTGGACAAAAACGAAAGAAATCTTTAGTTTTGGGACCAAGTGGTGGTCCGTGGCTCAAATGCTAAATAAATAGTGGGCCCTGGTATGAAAAAGGTTGAAAACCACTCACAACTTCTACACATCTAGAAGTTGTGAGTGCATTACAAATCTGGATGGATTAGGCCGTGACCATCATAAAACGATTGACCATTTCCACTGGTCGTGCCTAATATATAAGGGTCACGGCATCTGACGTGACCATTGGCCACCCATCGTGGACCACTTTCACTGTCTCTGATTTCATTTAGCAAGTTCTGCTGCAGTGTAAAAGTTCTACACCTCGGACACAGAAAGTCTGTGGTCTGCACACTGCAACACAGACAAACACATACAAACACAACATGTCATCGGTGTGTGACTTCTGCTGCAGTGGTGTGACGATTATCTATGAATGGGACAGGGGGCATACACGAACACAGGCATGCACGCACGTACGCACAGACACACACACACACACACGCACGCACGCACACACACACACACACACACACACGCACACACACACGCACACACACGCACACACACAGACAATGCCCTTTAGGCAGGAAGCGGCAGAAGGAGGGATAGGAAGTGCATTTTTGCCCCAGAGTTCAACACAGGGGGTGGCTCTCTGATCTCTAGACCATCTCTCCCTCTGTCTCTCAGTTTCTCCCTCTCTGTCTCTCCCTCTCTGTTTCTCTCTCTCTGTCTCTATCTCTCTGTCTCTCCCACTCTGTCTCTCCCTCTCTCTCTCTCTCTCTCTCTCTCTCTCTCTCTCTCTCTCTCTCTCTCTCTCTCTCTCTGTTTCTCTCTCTCAGTTCGATCTCTTGTTTAGTAAAGCATTTTGTTTGTAAAAGAGACATACAAATTTATTAGCATTCTCCTCCGTCTCTACCTTTCCAATGCTACATTTCCTATTTATTTCATATCTTCCACTGCCCCACATCCTCCTCACTCTCCCTTTTCTCATCCCTGCAACTATTATTTCTATTTCTATTTCGGGCAAAAAGGGCATTCAAAGTGTCAGAAACGGGGAAAACACCATTTATCAGCTCTGTCGTTTCAGGAAGCAAAGGAAATGCATCCCCGGCCCGGCCGTGGGCACCCAGGCTCGTTTCTCTGTTTGTGCATGAGCTTGAAACTGTTTACACTGCTCTAAAATAACGCTCTGTAGATTCTCGGCCCTCAATCCAAACAACATTATGCAAACACAGATGTGGGAGATTTGTGATGGAATCTGTGACTGAGTCTAATCAATAAGACCAGAGTGTGTAAAGCAATAGAAAGAGAAATGGGGAAGTTAGTCTGTCTGTGCCACAAAACCACACAGAAACAGGAACTCTTGTAATATCATAATACATGTTGTAGTAATGTTTGAACAGCAGCGTTTTTGTTTGAGAATATTTTGATTTAGTCTTAGTCTTAGTCTTTTGAGTAACACACATTTAGTCTTTTAGTCCCATTTAGTCTTCTGAAATTCATTTTTTAGTCTTAGTCTAGTCGACAAAATATCAACATTGATTTAGTCTTAGTCTCAGTCTAAATCTTTTTTAGTCTTAGTCTTTTTTTAGTCTTAGTCTTTCAGTCTTAGTCCTAGTAGTTTAGTCTTACATACACATGCATTGTAAGTTTATATATGTTATACAGATTTATAGTTTTTAGTATGAAAGATGTCTCGTTTTATTTCTTTGTATAAAATTACTGCATTAGTAATGAGTCCCTTTCCTGACAACGTATGCAATCTATACTGCAGATATGTTCACATACTTAAAAAGAACGAAAAAAATAAGTTAAAAATGTTTCCTATTTCCATTAGTCTTAGGTTATGATTTAGTCTTCGTCTTAGTCTTAGTCTTTTGAAAACACACATCTTTTAGTCCCAATTAGTCTTTTGAAATTAATTTTTGTTAGTCTAGTCTTAGTCGACTAAATATCAAAAACCTTAGTCGACTTAGTCTTTAGTCTTAGTCTTAGTCGACAAAAACAACACTTGTAGTAATGTTTGAACAGGAGCGTTTTTGCCATTAGGTAGACTATGCAGTTGCCTAGGGCGCCATGAGGGTAGGGGGGCAAGGGGAGGGGGCAACCACCAGACATGCTTTAAAAGCATACCAGGCTAATAAGCCTAATATGGATAAATACATTATACTTATCCTCTATAACTAGAATTTAACATTTAGAACACATAACATGTTCTTTAATTTAAAAATAGTTCTTATTTTATCTCTTGGGGGGCGCCATTTTACAGGAGATTTCCCCCCCTTACCAAATGGCCTCATAAGGGTCCATGTGGTAAGTGGGTGGGGGGGGTTCAGGGGGTTCCAGGGAAAATCTTGCCTAGGGCTCCAAATTGCTTAGAAACGCCACTGTGACAGCATGCAAGTCCCTGGTTCAATTCCTGGCCGACCAGACCGTTTGCTGCAAGTAACTCCCATGCAGAGTTCACAGGGTTTATTGTCCTTCTATATCAGGCTGCCAATGAAAGCTAAAAAAAGAGAGAGAAAAAAAAAACGAAGATACAACGCCAAGATATAATGCCGAATTCTATACTTCTATTATTTAAGCCCTATTTTCATTTTGTCTCACAATGTGTCACATTGCAATGCGTTGTGTGAGTAAATTGTCTATGTTCGAAAGATCGTATTGTTAAAATCTATCTCCTTCATCCTGGCTCCTGCTTAAAAGACATATTGCAGTTAATGGCTCACTGACAGGGAAACAGTGAAGTAGAAGATATATTAAAATGCTAAGACAGTGTTATTTCACTCGGCTAATTTGGAATTGTGTATATTCTTTTGACTTGTGGGTGAATTAAGGACACAGTCAGGGACTATTTCTGAGGCAAGAGTTACCACGACAACGCACCCCAATTACATCATTTCCTGTGTGAAAGTCCATGCCAGTTTGAAGTGATGGTCCTCTGGGTTTATGGGCAAAAGAACATTCGTTTCCATACAAAGTTGATAGCTATGCGGCAATATTTTATTCATTAGGCAGGGCTAGAGTCGTGCCTTCATTTGAATCCTGAGGTGTCTGTATATATGCATTTTTTAGGCACAAGGTGCCACAATGTGAATCAACATATTCGTATGTACAGGCTCAACAGTTTGACCACCATTCATGAATCATACTACTTTATTATTCCTCTCTAATTCTGTTTTGAATAAGGCAACCTAGAGGTACACTTAATAGTCTTTGCCTTGTTAAAAGGTTTAATATATCCAAAATGATGGAAATAGCAGATCTACAAGTTCAAAACATGTTTTAAGCTTGTATGTCGTCTATTTCCACTCAGTTAGATATCTGCCTTTTGTTTAAGCCTAAAAGCTAAACAAAAAAATACTTTGTTCATATTTTCCAATGCTGAACTTTAAATGCAATGACTTTGTTTTCACTTTTTACTTTGAATTCACCTTTAATCATCGTTAACAGTGACAGACCACAGTGCAGTGCAGGTTCTCAAATCTCAACCTAATTTTAGGAGCTCCAGTTTGAGGCCACAAACACCACATTTATAATATACACTCCAGTGTTCATTTTACTCTCAGTTACAGAAACGTAAGGATCCAGGACGACTCCTGGATGACATGGCGTCGAGACATAGTGGGCTAGTTGTGTTCAGGGCCAAAGTTTGTTTAGTTATTGCAGTACCCACTGGTTGACAAACTTAAGACATAGACACACTGTGTCGTTAATAACTACAGTTTCATGCTTGATTCATGCCGCTTACCTAATTAACCCAGACTGACATTTCACGCGCATTTCTCATTTCAACAGTGTGTTGTTGCTTCAATATCATCCATCATCAATGTTGTGTTATTGAAACTTAAGTTGGAATGATGCAGCGATAGTGCCATATAAGAAAAGGCAATACACTGTATCCACTTAATAAAGGACCACTTCACCACTTTTCAACATACAGTATCTTCATATAATCCTCTTAAGGTCCTTATAATGTACATGATAAAATACCACTATTTTTCTATTCAGTCTTTGACACCCTGGAGGGCTGTGGGCAGTTCAGAAACCCGTCTTCCAGTGACATCATCAT
>CM076985.1:31818644-31843644 GCA_039105355.1 Benthosema pterotum
CCATGCAGGGGCAGGGGCAGAGGCCATGAGTGATCATGACAGATTGGGGTCCTAGAGACCAGTAATAGTCAATTTCTACACTCCCGAGTGAGCTTAACAGTGAGGGGTTTTAGTGTGTAAATGTTTTATGAGAGTGGGAGAGAGACTCCTGAAGTCAGGATATCCTGCAGACAGTAATGCACTCACATGATCACAGCCGTACGACATGAACACAGCTGCTCCTTGTTTACAGGGGAACATCACCAAGTGAAGTTGTGTGCACGTGTGTGCCTGCGTGCGCGCGTGTGCGCGTGTGTGCGTGTGTGTGTGTGTGTGTGTGTGTATGGGAGAGAGAGATTCCACAATAGTATATTCTGCTTAAAAGGAAATGGTATGCCCCACCATCAGCTTGTATTCTCCATTGGGACTCAAAAGAATTGAGGTTTAAGTCACATTTCTTTCAATCTTCTACCTAAAATATTGTAGCACCATGTAGGGGTTTAATGTCCTGTAGCCTTGCTACTTTCTGTATACAGTACTTTTACAGTCTTCTACAGTATAAAATAGCATTGGAAGCTGAGACTAGAACAATGGAAGCACACAAAGTAGCCTAGCTACCAATCCAGCAATGTTGTGCTGAGGTTGGTGCAGCCACACAAAAGGTTAAGCCTATAATCTGTTAGTCTCAGTGTCGCGTGCCGAATATAGCAGATCTACAAGCTCTTGATTCTTGAAGCTCGTGATGGGTATCAGCTCTGCACGAACACATAACAATTAGGCAAGGAGAAGACAGTCCAAAATCTCCTATCTTCGGACCACATCACGATTATTATAATTTCTCACTTCCTGTCCCTGATCCTGCACGGTCTTCTTTGCTTTTTGCTTGCTATCTATCTTATTCCTCTTTCTTTATGTCTTGCTCCTTATCGCATTCTTCCTTTTCATGCTAGTCCCGAAGCCTGCAGTGACTTGGGTAAAGAGTATCACATCTAGCCTCGGGTAAGAGGTGACCAAAAGATCTTGAACTCTGACAAAATCTACAATGGCCTTTCTTTAAAGCTCTTGCATTGTCTCTCTCTGCTGTTCTGAGCATTTACCATTTAGCACTACAAGTTGTTGTCATTTTTCTCATAGACTTTTCGAAAATGATTCATATAAAGACGATTATGCAGACAAAGCCAACTCAGGTCGTGACAAATCATGACAGCACACACACACACACAATCTTTTGGGACAATCAAATAATCTCTAAAAACGAAACAAAATGTGTTGTATCTTGTGTTTGTAGAAAATGTGTTTTCTAGATATTGCATGATAATATTGTGGTGGTTGTCATGATTTGTCATAGCTTTGTCCACGGCATAATCGTGTTTATATTAACCATTTTCGAAAAGTCTATGTGGAAAACGAATGAGGATTTCATTTCTGGAGCACAGGCAACGTCATGAAAGGGGCGGGACTGCCCAGCTCTATTTGGGGCTAACTAAAAGTGAGCAGGAGTGTAACTGGAACATTGAGCTATACAAATTAAAATAAGGAGGTCTCCACCAGTCAGTCAATGTTCTACATTACACACCATTGTCATTGTTTGGTTGCAGTGCTAGTAGATGGAGGTGGGGTGATATAGGCTTAAAATAGTGCTTAAAGCTGAATTCCACGCCAGAAAGCTTTCTTACCTTTATTTTCAGATGGTTTATTTCCAAAAAAGTGTTCCATGCAGCTGTTATTATGTGAAAAAAAATCCTTTATGGCTGTTTCCCCTATCCCAAAATAAGCTTAGAATGGAGCCAAATTCACCTATTTCCATTGCTCCAAAATGCATTTTTGCTACAGTTTATATTGTCTCTTCACCATGTGAGTCGTTGTGTGTCGACACTCACATTTTCACTTTTGGTCAGGAGTGGTTCAGCCATAAACCATGCACCACGTCCCAGCTTTTGATAATGCTGAACCACCGCTGAACCAAAAGAGATAGTGTCAACACACTCTTGACGTGGTGGGGAGAGAATATATAGCAAAAAATGCATTTTGGAGCAATGAAAATATGTGAATTTGAACAACATCCCACAGCCCCATTCTAAGCTTATGGTACGGTAGAGGGAAACAGCCCTAAATAACAACTGGACCACTTTTTGAGAAACAAATCAACTGTAGATAAAGGTAAGAAAGCCTTCTGGGGTGGAATTCTCCTTTAGGTGAGAGAATTCCGCCCCAAATGTTTCTCATTTTGGAACACCCAAGTACCACAGTGAGTCCCCGTGCTCCACTTTGAGAAGCACTGTCATAAGGAATTCATTACACAGGGTGGAAAACTGAACATGAACCATGAATGACACAAATCTGTTCAGAATTATGTGCAGGACCTTACTGTCATTGGAGCTGGGAGGGTCACACACACTGGCATTAGTCAGCTATCCTAACATTCATTTTGCCCTTGTGAGGACAATACATAATCTATTCTATTCTCTTCGATGATTCAGTTCAGTGCCCAAAAGATTAGGTTTTACCTATTCTGGTTGCACCGTGATGTTGCACCCCCCCCATACTGGCCTGTACCATTTCATAATTGTGCCCAACCGCAAAACATTGTCATCACATGCCATCACAGAAAGAGAGAGAGAGACAGAGACAGAGAGACAAAGACAGAGACAGAGGAAGGAAGACAGTAAGGAAGGATGGTGTACACCTGGTAATCACATGCTGCTCTGCTCTGTCATGACTGTAGTAGGTAGGCATTTCACTGCATACATTACTGTTATTATTAGGGCATGTCTCCTGCTGGAGATTTGCGCTCTACTGAATGTGTCTTTCTAAATGTGCCGTCCTGCCTGCCAAAGGACAATGCTGGCTATAATGGTGTTAATACATTATCCGGTGCATACATACATACATATGCATGCATGCATTCATCCATCCGTCCATTACTGTACCTAATGCAATCTGAGTGTTCTGGTACACTGGTTCAAAACTGTCCCTGTACTTAATCTAGAAACAAAAAGCTTTGAATTAATTTTGCAACTGTTGCATTATCAGCCAGGTTTGTTTGTTTTGTTTTTTCATGTGGTTGTTTATTCTCACTGAATACATTTATTGTCTGACACTGTGGATATTATGTGGGTGTCAGGCCTGCTGTAGAGTGTGCTATGCATAGCCTACGTATGCCTTTCCCAGGAGACCTATACACTGACCTAGCACCCATTTTCCATAAAACAGCTGCCACATGGTTGTAAAGCAGCACCTCCAACCACTGTTGTTAGCCAGAGTGTAATACACAATACACAAGAGCCATTCATAATGCAGTTCCTACGATGATTTGCTTTGTTCGAGGTATGCAGAAAAAACATCTGTTGGAATGGAATCACAGTGATCACCAGAAATGCACACTGTTTGAAGCTCACTTATGTCACTGTAGTAATCTCGATCAAATCAGTGATTAAAAGTAGAGGCGACTTTTAGTCAAAAATCTAAATAGATATATAGCTATAAACTGTATATATATATATATTTTTTTTTTCCTTTTCCCTCTACGTTTCTTCTACTTTGAAGCAGCTGCAGCTGTTTCCCTCCAGACAGACACTTGCTTTGCCCTGCAGACGGTCCAGAACTTTGTTGTCGTCAACAAATCGTGAAAACGAAACATTCATCGGGCCCACGGAAAGCGGTGCTAATATGACAGGGGGAGGGGGTTGTCTGGGGTGAGGCAGTGTTTTAGCCAATCACAGCACAGCAGTCTCCAGCAGTTTCATAATGAGCCAATAGAGTGGTGTTAAGGTGGAGACAGATTCTGTTTTTAAACAAATCTGTGTACAAACACAGTGTTTGTATGCACCAAAGTTGCCTCTACTACCTTTAAAGTTAACTTCCCTGTTTTAATTTCACTGACATGTGTGTTGACATCCTGGTCATCTTTTCCTCTTAAAAACAATCAGAGGATGTCAACAATGGATGTCCCCTGGCAGGCTAGTAAGACAGCCAGTAGCAGGTGCAAGTTTACAGTAGCTGCACATAGAAACAGGATGCATACACACACTCTTTCAGATCTGCGTTCTGTGTTGTCAGGCACTGATTTGCTGCAGGCATGTAAATATTCTTTACCGTCGTTTTGATTATGACCCTGAGAGTCAATCGTTTCATCATGGGGGAGCAATTATCCACCTCCGTTTTTCATAGCGGAGCAAATACTTTCTATAATCCTTTGTTCGGGCACCAGAGGTGTTTACACTTACACAGAATGTACAAAACACTATACAGTGCTGACTGTCGAAACTGTTCCAACCACTGGATTGAAAACATCTGTCTTGTTGGACAGGGATTGCCCGTACGGAGAAAGACAAAGGGACGCTGTATGAGTTGACCTTCAAAGGGGAGTCCAGCAGAGAGTTCCGTCACCTGGTCTATTTCCGTCCCTTTGGTCCACTGATGAAGGTGAAGAACGAGAGAGTGGACACCTCCAATGTCCTCATCAATATCATCGTCCCATTGTCCAAGCGCACGGAGAAGTTCAAGCAGTTCATGCACAACTTCAGGTCTGTTACAGTTTTTACCTCAATATATAAATCATAAACAGATTTCATTTGCTATAAAGCCGTCAGGAAGGTCCAGCCTACGCGTCAAAGTGGCCCTGAGCAAGCCACTTAATCCATCAATAATATATTGAGTCAACACTGTATTGGCGACTGCATCATACATCACTATTGCCACTATTGCTGTTGGTTGGTTGAATTAAATAATGATCAATAATCCGCACAACAGCTGCTCCTCTGAATAAGTTTAAGGTCTGTGTTTTGACCAACAAGCGGCCTTCTGAGGTCACTGGTCACACCACATGTAGATATTCTGTCCAACACCAGCAGCTATATTGGTGTGAATAACAATCCTTTTTGCAAACCCTAGGTTGGTTTGAGTCATATTGTTTGGGGGAGATGTCTGAAGCCAGAGGCATGGACACTGGACAGGAAGGCAGACATTTACACCAAGTGAAGGAATTTGGATAAACAAGGGAAAGGACGGAATAAACATCATCATAGAGCCTTTTGGGGGGATAAGTAATCATGTTTAATCAGTGCCCTTTCTTGGATGAGGTGGGATCATTCTGTCCGCACAGTGGTTAGCTGCTCATAGCCCTAATGTTACAGTCACACAAACTGACAGCATTCGTGTGCGCACGAGTGGACAATAGGGGCCGGATCTAGAGGGGGGCAGAGGTGGGCAGAGCCCACTCAAATGTTCATCCTGCCCACCCAATGAAAGATAATATCAGTGGTTTTCATCAGTGGTCCGTGGACCACCAGTGGTTGAGAGAGGTCCAGGTGGTCCCCAGGCTAAATGGTGGAAAGTTGGTTAACCAGATGTAGGCCTAACTCAGAGCGTAGAAATGATTCATTTTTACACTCTCAAGAGTTAAAATATTCATAATGTGAATTAGCCCAAGTATAACTAGAGAATGTAGAAGATTAATGGTCATTTTGATCTGTATGTTTGACTGTTTTGTTTCCCAAATCCAGCCTGGAATTGTGGACAAAAGCAAAAGAAATCTTTAGTTTTGGGTCTGTGAGGCTAAAATGTCCTCAAATGATGGTCCGTGGCTCAAATGCCGAATAAATAGTGAGTCCTGGAGTCAAAACGATTAAAAACCACTGCTTCATATGAAAAACTTTTCCATTCGTCCAGCCCACCCTAGTAGGGCTGGCTATATCCGGCCCTGCTGTATCCTATATTGTAGACAGAGAGAAGGGAGAGGGAGAGGGAGAGGGAGGGAGAAATAGAGCAAGGGAGAGATTGAGCGAGGAGGAGAGAGTGAGAGATGGGTGGCGGGGAGAGAGACAAATGAGAGAGTCAAACTAATCAGCTAATACCGCTATTTCCTCACTGCTCAGCAGTCTGTCACCATCAGCGGAGAAGACATCCTCCTTGAAGTCTGATTTGTAATACGCCTGCTGCTGCTTATCAAAGCCCTTTTACATGTAAAACCTGCTTAGTAGCAGTCTTGTAGGCCCATTAAAAATCCCCCCCCAGGGCAGAACAGCAGTGTGTGATATAATACGGTGCAGCACGGCCAGCATTCCCACTTCATAAAGATAAGTCGCTGAGCTAACACTTTACCCTCATAGTTAACCACGTTTCACCTCCCGTCCCTATTTTGGGCACGTTTCCTCATACTGTCGTTGAAGATTATTTTATAGTTGTGAAAAAGGCAGGTCAGAACGTGTCGTATCGTGGCATGTTATAGATGTGATGTGTTTGTCATTCGTCGTAGCACCACAAAGTGGGCCAACATAGGGCTTAAATGAGCACCCATTTTCAACCTTAAATGAAAGGACCAGTGAATTGAAAAATTCAAATTTGTTAAGACAACATCTGTGGTCATTATACCGCTATGGCCAAACCTGACAATGCATGCCAAATAAAAGTGTTAATGTTTATGATTTTTTCAGACCTCCATTCCTAGGAAATATAGAATGGGGGAACTTTTTATCATGTGCACACAACATCTCTAAGGTATATTAATGACATAGTAAAATGTTGAAAATGGGTGGAACTCCACTTTAATTACATCTTGCTTTATGACGTATCCACTGTCACATCAACAAAAGGCAATAGAAATTAATCTGACCTGTATTAATCCCATTTCCGAATCGTCTCTCAACACAGGGCCTTGATTACAGAAATAAGGTTTAAACGTCATCATCACGTTAGAACAGGGGTTTTCAACAGGTGGTCCGGGGACCACCAGCGGTCCCTGAAAGGATTCCATGTGGTCCCCAGGCTAAATGATGGAAAGTTGGTTAACCGGAAGTAACTCTCTGAGAGCGTTAAAATACACTCTCAAGAGTTAAAATATTCACCATCTGGATTAGCTCAAGTCTACACAACTAGAGAATGAATGAAAGATTAATGGTAACTTTGATCTAGGTATGTTTGACTGTTTTGTTTTGTTTTCTCTGAAGTCCTGCCTGGAATTGTGGACAAAAACAAGTTAAATCTTGGGGCCTTTTGGGGGCTGTTGGGCTAAAATGTCGTCATATGGTGGTCGATGGCTCAAATTCTATTGGGCCCTGATATGAAAAAAGGTTAAAAACCCCTGCGTTAAAATATATATCTCAACACATTACATGGTGGAAATACACCACATAGCAGTAAAGTGGCAGAGCTGAGTGTTTGTAAACAAACAGACCGTGTGTCGCGTGTGTCAGTGTGGTCTGTCACGTGTAGACCGCCCTGAAAAATACTGCATTGCTGCTGCTATTCCACTTCGACGTCAGATGGATATCAAATTAATATTCCTGCTCTGTAGACTGAAAAGATGAAAGATGACATAATGTCATAATGTCACACCCTAGCAAAAAGCAATTTACTTCTAATAATGCAGCCCGTTCAGAACTTTCACAAAGCAGAAGCTCCGACAATTCGACAACACCTGAACTGTCGAGTCTTTCAGCTGCTATTAGCCATGCGAGAGTGCATGCAATCATGTAAATGTGTTTTTTCCACAAAAATCAACCCATTTGCACACAGAACCATCATGGGTATAGAGTATCTCGTCTGTATAGCGCTGTCACCCATAAGCATTTCAACATACAGTGTTGTGCTCACACAAGTCCTTGTCTGATGCAACAGGACAATGTACACACACGTGTGGTGCGACGTGCATGCATGCATGTGTGTGTGTGTGTGGTGGTGTGTTTATGCGTGCATGTGTGTGTGTGCATGCTGTGTTTCGGTGTGTTAAGGGCTTTACATACGGGAAGTGATAAATGCACGCATTATCGCGGCGCGATTCCACTCATCCACTGTGCCAGTCAGTGCTGACAGTCAAGAATCGCATAGCGAGAAAAAAAGCTCACAGGATTGAGGTCTAAAATCAAATGCGGGCACGTGCACATAACGAGCACGCGCACAACGCACAACAAACAACACTGGACAGAGTGGACACCGTGCGATAACGCCACGCGCTTGCTTTATCGCACAGCATTTTCTAAAACGCCGGACCTGTAGAAAATGAACTAGAAGGATTCTATTTGTTACTCCCCGTCTGTAAAGCCCTTAGCCTACTGTGTTTGTGCATCTATGCATGCATAGGGAGAGCAGATGTAGCATGGTCAGCATGTGTGTGGTGTATTTGACATGTCTCCATTAAAATGCACACAGGAATGTCCCACTAGGTCCTACTTGTCTCTTTCTCTGGATGTGTCCTTTCCTTTGTATGCATTTTCTAGTGGAGCCCAACCGATATGTCGGTCTAATATCAGCAGCAACCGCCTGGTCCCCAAACATGTAAATCATTGTTGAGTATACTTATGATTAGGGCTAAATAAATCCCAGTATTATTATTATTATTTTATGATATTGGGATTTGGTATATCGACAATTATACAATCAAGTGTCATGATTTTCAATAACACTTCCAACATTGTGTCTCAATTGGTGGCAAAACATATGTGTTCAAAAATGGTATGAAGCATTGATATGTGTGTGTGTGTGTGTGTGTGTGTGTGTGTGTGTGTGTGTGTGTGTGTGTGTGTGTGTGTGTGTGTGTGTGTGTGTGTGTGTGTGTGCGCGCACGTTTCCAGGGAGGTGTGTGTGCGCCAGGACGGTCGTGTTCATCTGACCGTGGTGTATTTTGGGAAGGAGCAGATGAGTGAAGTCCGCAGCACACTTGAGAACACGTCCAGGTTAGTCGAGTCTCTCTCTCACACACACACACACACACACACACACACACACACACACACACACACACACACACACACACACACACACACACACACACACACACACACACACACACACACACACACACACACACACACACACACACACACCATGTTCCGTGGAGATCCTACAGTACATGGAATGCTTGCTTCTGCAAAATAGATACACCTCTGCCTCACCTGCTTCACACCTTCACATCTCTCTTTTTCATGCTCTGTCACTCGCAGGTGTACACGCACACGCACACACGCACACACACACGCGCACACGCACACGCACACGCACACACACACCAGGCCACAGCAGATGGCCTAGCCTCAACAACCCCGCCCCCATATAACCACAACTCACAGATTAACCACCGCCCTATTTTATACTCAGGCTGTTCAGAAAAAATGTGACAGTGCGATAATGACATAATCAGGGATTGTGACACTTAGAAGCACATTTCTTCTCGGAATATAGTTTTTCATTCACAGGCAGTGGTGTAAATTAAGTAATTTTACTCAAGTAATGAAAACAAACGCTGTACCCTCTCCAACTGTACAGTATATACTTTACCAATTTCCACTGTTTTTTATTGTATCGTTATTGTATTTGTGACATTTGCTTTGGCAAATTTAAACGTCCGTTTTCTCAGGCCAATAAAGCTTCTTTGAAATGAAAATAGAATTGAAACATTCTGCATGATGAGTACTTTCTACTTACCAACACCTTTGTACTGAATTCTGGACTTTTCCCACCACTGCACAGATGCAAGTATTGCGAGCCCATGCATTACTTATGAGATCGGGAGATTAACAGGATTAATAAATTATAAATCGAGAGAGCTTGAGATAGAGCTGGAACATAGAGGTATACAGAGTGCATTGCAGACCACTGCTACAGTGTTGGCAGGCGCACGCACGCACGCACGCACGCACGCACGCACGCACGCACGCACGCACGCACGCACGCACGCACGCACGCACGCACGCACGCACGCACACACACACACACACACACACACACACACACACACACACACACACACACACACACACACACACACACACACACACACACACACACACACACACAAGCTCCTACAGTACCTTGCTCTAGGTGTTTTCAACCTGATGAATAATAGAAAGGTGTATGTATGCTATTCTACCTATGCAGATTCGCACACCTCAGCTCAGCACTACAGTCAGTACACCAAGTTGCCTTGGTAACCAACGCTTCCAGAGCTAGTGAAGTACCTTGTTGATGTACAAGTACACCGATTTCTTCATAATCATGTCGTATACTATTCATTTAAAGGCAAACGACCTTTACACGTACGTAATAGTATATTTCAACATTTTGAATTGCTCTGAGTCTATAGCCACCGCAGCCATTCACATTGACGCCAACTGTCTGTGCACAACATGCATACTGATCACAGGTCAGCCTTGACACAGACTGCGTTCACATTGACCTCTTATGCATGGCTGATAATCAGGTTAGCTGTTGATTGAGCAAGAGAGCCAGCAAGAGGGTTTTTGCCATGCCGACGTTGGTCTGTTTCTGTTCCACACAACTCCCAGCTTTCAGGGGCCTTGAAACACACACTCTCTATCTTGTTATAAATTTGTGATCTGAGGATTTTTTTATCTGGCACTGAACTGCTTAAAGCTTTTAAAGTTCCTGCTCAAAGCCAATAACCAGCTGCACTAGACGCTTATATAAGTGTTTGTGTTAGTGAGAATTTGCTACTGTCAACAAGCTCTTGATTGCCTGTAGAGACAGCGCCTGTTCCCTTGCCTCCAGATCTCCCTTCATCTGAGCATCTCTCCCTGGCTTGAGTGAATGCTGTCATTATGCGTTTGTTTAGTTGTGGACGATTGCTATCTTTAGGTGATTATACATAGGAATGCTGGGTGATGTACCGTGACGCACAACCGTGCACGTGCATACTCAATTATCCATACAAAATGTCAATAGAGGTACATGATGTAACACGCATACACAATTATGAATATACGCGTGTTTATAAGCTGGCCTACATGTATGCACACGCACTCACATAAACACTTCAGTACCTATTTCCAGTAGCAAGGCAGATCGTTACTTTGTGATCTGATAGCACAAATCGGATCCAATTGCTGGTGTGTGTGTGTGTGTGTGTGTGTGTGTGTGTGTGTGTGTGTGTGTGTGTGTGTGTGTGTGTGTGTGTGTGTGTGTGTGTGCGTGCGTGCGTGCGTGCGTGCGTGCGTGTTCGCATGATTGAGAGACAGTACAGTACATGGTAAGGCCTAGTTATGCAGTCTTGGGCATTTGAAGACAGGTATCAATCAATACACATGAATGATTACTGTGTTTCAGAGAGGGCTGAGCAGGTTGGTGAGGAGTGGAAGCGAACTAGGGTGGAATCCATCAAATCTGAGGCAGATATAGTCAAACAGGGTCTAGACAACCATCTTAAAAGAGAGTGAGTGGGAAGAAAGCACTGTCAAGCTGTTTATGAAATGACATCAGTAGCTCAGGAGGTAGAGCGGCTGTCTAGGAAAAAGTTTCCAGTTTGAAGAGTCAAAGACTAAATCACATACAGAATATAGGCTTGGCACTGTGAAATGCTTGATGTCAACACTTGGCTGATATTTCTGCCATGTTATTATTGATCTCTTGATCACTCCAGAATAATAATTTTGCGTTTGGAAATTGGGATGTAAACATCTTGTATCGGCATAAAAGCCTTAATGTTTAATGCTTTAGTTCTTGTCTCGACATGACATACTCACTTGCACTTGGAACCATCACAGTACACACTAGTCATCCTCACTGTTGTTGCCTCTAGTCTATATGATCGAGGCAAAGTGGTTTAGTGGATGAGTCTGTCTGTCTGTCTTTAACTGTCTGTAACAGTTTCCACTGAACTAGGGCATTTAAAGGTATAGTAAGGGATTTCACTTCAAATATTGTTATTTTCTTCTTCTTGTTTGTCTAATCCTCCCTACTATAGAGTGTGGTGACCATATAAGGAGTTCTTCCCTGCCCCCCAGTGAGCCCCTGGGGTCATAAAACCTTAGTTTCATTTTGGGCTTTGGGATAAAAACCTTTCCTCCAGTCAGGATGAGAGGGGCTTTCCGCCAATCAGGAGCAGGTGGGGGTGGGCCTTGGTGTATTGTCTGTTGGCCTGTTGCACTTCCCTCCACAGTGTGTGCATGTGCGCATCTTGTGCCGGGGGAAAATCACCCAAATCACTGAATGCTCCTTTAAAGACAGACGTGCTGACATACTGTATACGGCACCCAGGTATTTTACTGTATGTGGTTTGGTATAGATTCAAAGCTACAGAAATTTAGACCCCATTTTCAGGTAGGTCGGACACCCAAAGATAGAGAAGTAGTATTTCCTGAAGTCCAGACAATCATTTCATGTTTTAAGGGGGAGTGGTTAACCAGGCTAATTCCCTCTTGGACGAGTGGTTCGATGTTTGGCCTCCCGGGTTCAGATCGCGGGTAATGGTACGATGACATAGACGTTATGGACTGCAGTTGACATGGCAGCTGGTTGATTTAATGGGAGCTCAGAACAGGAAATGAAGCAACCCGACGATTTAGGATAGATTCATTGTTGTCGTTCCAGACTTTGGTCAAAGAACGAAACCGTGTCTCCTTACAGAACTTCAAAAAACAGAGAGAGAGGCGATACAGTACATCTCAGGGGACATAATGTGGTGTAGAACCAGCTGGATGCAGCTGTATAATCCATGTTGTATGTAATTATATAATAACATTGTGCTTTTTTTTCTAAATACGATGCCTGTCAAATTGTTGTTGTCATACTGTATACCCACCTACAAATACAAACACTATAAAAACTCATTCAGAGAGAGAGAGAAAGAGAGAGACAGAGAGAGAGATTAATTTGTACACTCTGGTTGAGTATGTCCAGCATGTCGTATGCTGAAAATAAACAATCTACAACCTCAAAATGCACTGCATCGTGAATCATGATACGTGTGTAGATTTGTAGTGAACGACACAGCCATAAGACGGTGTAAAACTAGATAGTGAGAGAGAGAGAGAGAATGTGTGTTTTTCTCTGGCAGAACTAACAGGATCTATTCTGCTGCTATGTGGGAACATGACACTTTCTTTGGTGTATGGTTGTTGTTTTGACACTTTTTCCAACATGTGAACCTCTGCAGCGCTTTAGCTCCTACTCATATTTAATAAGTCTCTGATATTGCACCAGCAGGAAGAGATAGGGCAGAGCAGAGAGAGAGAAGACGTCTGTGCGCTAGATTATGTTTGTGTATTCTAGACATGGAAAGCAATGAAGACGCGTATGGACACTGCAGGGTGCAGAATTAAGTTCCTCCTAGCGCGATACATTGCGCAGTGCCACACACACACACACACACACACACACACACACACACCCCCACACACACACACACACACACACCCACACACACACACACACACCCCCACACACACACACACACACACACACACACACACACACACACACACACACACACACACACACACACACACACACACACACACACACACACACACACACACAAAATGAAAGCTTTAAATAGCTAATGTTCTTAGACTAGCAAAAGGCTCACATGGTGGAGCTATTAGGATGAATAATGCATCACCCAGTTTTGTCGCGCCTCTGGAGCCACAAATTACAAACGTTTTTATGTTTTGGTGACCGAAACTAATTAAATACATCAAGAGCAACCCGACTATTTGATTTACTCTACAAGGACAATATAGAACATGTTATGTATTGCCCGCGTGTGGGCAGAACACACGTAGGCCTACAAACCCATAATCACCCACCGACACATCCCTGAATACAAAAGACACCATGAAATTTTCCCTGAATAATTCATAGCAGAGCTGAGCTTCATTAATCCACAAAATATTCTATTTTAATTTCTTGGCTGTTCCGTGATATAGCATCACTAATAATGTGTGGTGGTACTTTATGTATGATAAGATTGATTTAATGTGAAATGAAATGAATATTTTCGATAATATGTTCCAGCAGTGTTTTTCATCATATAGCAAGTGCATTTAAGCACCTCTCCTGTGATGGACCTCCACATTTACTGTATCTTAATATCGCCAGCCAAGCATCATGTCTTGTGTGTCTCCAACTAGTCTCATACTACATTTTCATGTGCAGTCGACTTTCTGTATAGCCATACTGTCAGTCTGACTGAAAGAACGAGATTGCAGAGATGCAGTGTATATTAGTTTTCTCTAGTCATACATATTCCTTGAAATGGAAGTACAGGAGTGAATCTATCCCATAAGCCAGACAGTTGCCCAGTATCCAGGACACGTATCGCATTGCGGGAAGAAGTGGGTTGGAACTGGCTTATTGTCAGTATCAGCTGGTAACATGTGCCTATCCCATCATCACTGTCACGCCCCCTCAATTAAACATGTGTCTACCCCGGTAATACTTCCCCACATGGGATAGGACCCATAGGCGATTTTAGGCTCCCTCAGAAGGTGGGGCACTTTTTTTTGTTTTGGGTGCAAGAGAGTAAACTCAACATCAAATGGTCGTCCTCCGTGGCTAAAATGCAGAATGAATAGTGGGCCCTGGTATGAAAATGGTTGAAAACCATTGCTTTAGATTAGAATATAAGCAACTAAATATGCAAAATAAGTACATGATAAGTACAAGCCAATCAGTAGGTCTGTGTGTTTCATGTCAATCTGGTCAAACTTTTTTTTGGCCAAGGTGAGAGCTCTATACCAACTGAGCTAACCGGACATTACAAATTTACAAAACAGTCATACAGTATGCAATCATTATGAAATAAAATTTGTATGCATTTTGAAAGATTACACTTAGGTGTGCAAGCTGTGAATGCATCCCCTGCATTTCAGTCAGATGACTCACAAATCGAATGAACCAATATTTTATTATAGAATGTTGATACAAGTGTGGATATATATTTTGTCCTTGTTTAGCACAATTAGGCAGCCGTTATGAGCAGTGACAGCGATATACAATAACTACTCCCACAGGGAACAGAACTAATAGCAAAACCCTGCTGTGGGAGTAAATAGCGCATAACAAGAGAACACAGACTCAAGTGAGCTTAAATACCCAATCCAATTGGTCAGCTGATTGCCACATCAGCGGATGACTTATGGGACTTGCAGAACACCAACAAAGTAAAACACAAGCGTGTTAACATAATATGTTAACACGCTTGTGTTTTAGCATGCACTTCATATTATGAAGTGCATGCTAACTGATCTAAATGCAGGCTACTCATTTCAGAACAATCATCATACATGCACTATGTGTTTCTTCAACAATAAAGACACCCCTCTGAACTTCCTAACAACAGTTCCTAACCCCCCCTGACAACATAAGAGACATTTATTTTGGTTGTATTCCAATTTAGAGTGACTTTTCAGGCTGTGAATGAAGCGTTTAGGTCACACCCTTTTATGATGTGCATTGTAAATCAATTCTCCGTAATTGTATACCCAGACCAAGCAACTGATATATCAAGTATTGTTTGACAAAAGTAGTTTATGTTCCCACTGTCTATCCATTCCTCATTGGGACCTTTTCCCCTTGGAATAGCTGTGTGACTGCTTGTGCGTGTGTGTGTGTGCGTGTGTGTGCGTGTGTGTGGCAGCTGTGTTTATATTCACAAACTAGGCTGGAGTCTATCTGCTGTCATAGTCCCTCTGGTTCGCAACATGGATTCCAAGAACCCCCAGAAGTATTTAAGGGTTCATAGGGGGTCCCCAGCTTTGGTGTATATACATAGGCTGGTGAAGAAGCAAACTTCTAGTTTGAATAGTTGATCTTGGGGTATTATCATGGTCAATAACAATGTGTTTTGTTTCTCTCTCAGTGTGGTCGACCCACACCTCCCTCATGACAATTAAAAGGACAATTAAAAAGTGAACCAGTGATCTTGCCAATGTTGACGTTGGTTCAGTTCAGTTTGTCAGTTAAGGCTTGTTTCCGGCTGTAGGTTGTGTGACAAAGAGTGCTGTTGTTAAAGGAGTGCTTCCTGCTAAGTCTTCAATGTGCAATAAATCTCTTTCTTAACACGGCACTCCAGTCTCTTGCTCTAGACATAACAAGTTTATTTTGTCAACGAATGGCCTGTCCCAGACAGACACCATTAACCACATAAACGACTTTATTGTTATCTTTATTTTTTTGTGCCATTACGTGTTTTGTCACACACACACACACGCACACGCACACGCACAAACACACACACACACACACACACACACACACACACAGAGAGAGAGATCGTTATAAGTCTCTCAACTGTTCCCATTTAGTCTCCAAAATCACCAGCGTCACCAGCTATTCTTGGAAGCTGAAAAACGGTATTTTGCCAGGCTGGCCCATGGGGGTCGTTATACAAAGGGGATAAATACTTTTCAGCCCACTAATTCCTGGGGAACAAGCACACAGATGCCTGTGTGTATTGTCTATTTAAGAGTAGAACAACAAGGCTTTATATCATTCTCATCTACAGATGTTTTAGACTAGAGAGGATGCCAGATAAAATGAGACACGGCAACAAACACAAACATTCTACTCATTCATGTCTTTGTCATAGGCCTAAGTGACAAACAAACACACACAACAATCACAACCATAACATTTTACATCTGAGTGTATATATTAAAGAACTAAAAGAAATAAAGATCCTGTACATGCATCAATATTTTTGCAGACGCAAAGCAAACCCAAAACTGTTGATTTTAAAGTTGAATTTCACTATTTGTATCCGACTTAAAGTTGATGGAACCAAAATTGCATTTCAATTCAATTGAACAAGATTTCAAAGTATAAATGTAAAGGTTCAATCTCTGGGAATAGAGTTCAATGTTTCTATTGAGTCAACTATCAAAAAAGTAATCCCAAAGGTAACTGAACCATACATTATAGATCTACTATTTGCCTAAAATAAAATAATCCAATGAAGTCATCAAATAAGGCAATGCATTGCTCTAAAAGGGAAAAAATGTATAATCCTCACCCAGCCTTCAGGTCAGAAGACCAGCAGCAGATTCCCCCTTTTCCAAACGTTTTGAATGGATTCAGATCTAAACCCTCAGAATTGGTCCTTGACCAAACCTTTATTCTTCAGATCTCAAAGTCTTCCAGCACCAATACCCTATGATTTATCTCAAAACATAAGAGTCTATTTGACTACATCAGGGGTTTTCAAGTGGTGGTCCGGCGACCACCAGTGGTCCCTGAGAGGGTTCCAGGTGGTCCCCAGTTAAGTTGGTTAACCAGATGTAACTCTTGAGAACGTAAAAATGAAACCAAATGGACCCTTGCGGGTCCATTTGGTTTCATCTTTACACGCTCAAGAGTTAAAGTTCATCATCTTAATTAGCCCAGGTCTACACAATTAGAAGATTAATGGTCATTTTCATCTGTATGTTAATTTGAGTTTTGTTTACCAAAATCAGCCCGGAATTGTGGACAAAAGCAAGAGAAATCTTTAGTTTTGGGGTCTGTGGGGCTAAAATGTCATCAAATTGTGGTCTGTGGCTCAAATGCTGGTGTACCCTGGTATCAAAAAGGTTGAAAACCCCTGGACTACATAACTAAACCAGCCCCAAACACTGTTTTTGACACCTAAAATGGGAGCCCTGGCGGCCTCACTTCCTGTAGTTTATAGATGTTCCTGGTACCTCACTTCCTGTAACTAATGCCACACATGTTTGGTTTTCCCCCACAGCTCCCCCTATATGTGATCAAATGAATCTTGTCAAGAGAAAATAAATGGCCATGGTTTAACTACGCTACACAAAAGATATTTTCTGTACCCTACATTTCAGAGTTAAAATAATATTTAACATCCCTTGTTATCACCCACTGTGTTATGTTCCACATTTCCTTCCAGTAGTCGTACCAGGAAAGGAAAGGACACAGACACAGACACAGACACACACACACACACACACACACACACACACACACACACACACACACACACACACACACACACACACACACACACACACACACACACACACACACACACACACACACACAATCCACAATCCGCTTTGTTTCTTATTTCTAATTAGTTGTTTCATCCCCTAAAAAAATGTCATTGGCATGATTTGTCAACTCGGCTGTTGGCTTTGTTCTGAGGCTTAAATTTTAAATAAATAATTGTTGAAACGTCTGTGTGGGAGAAATGAACAGGGAATTACTTTTTTAATTACATGTGAAAGGGGGTCTGTGTGCCTACACACCGTCTGATATGGTAGTGTAATATAGATAAGAAATTATAAACATTTACTCTTTTTGTTACGTGTTTCTTTCCATCGGGCCGGATGTAACATTTCCCAATTGTGGGGGCAGGAGAAAATGGTATGGGGGCGGCTTCATCGCTCGTGTCGCCCCTGTGTAATATCCACCCCACCTCTCTCTATCCCTCTTCCTCTTCAATCTTCATCCTATTAGACTTACTGTACTATGGATGAGAGGTCCCCAACCACTGGTACTAGCATTAATTGAATTAACTGGTGATCAGTGTTGACAAATGTACCTCTGTTTAATGTTATCAAAGCCCCACTTGCACTTTGCAACAGAGTCCGTTAGGATGTTTAGACATTTTATTTTAATTTAATGAAAATCTCTGTGAGCCTGAGAGTGTTTTATTGCATTTGTGCAACATGGTCATTATTTTAGAATAAACGTATAATCGATATACTGTATATAGTTAAATCAATGTATCAATAATATCGTATTATGGCCTCTGTATTGTGATACACACCTACCGTGAGATTGCAAGCAATATGCACCACTAGGTGGTACACAGATGAGTTGCCGCCGCAAAAAAGGAGAAAAGAGTCAAGTGTAGTGTAATGAAATATTTATATTACCACAGGTAGTTCTTCTGACGAAGCAGCTGATTGAAATAGGCTCTCCAGCCATGTTGAAATGAGCATAACAGCACCCATAGCCATTAAGTAAGACAGTAATGAATTACAATAAAGATGAAGTAAAGATCAGTTGTGCTAAATATTGATTAGACAGGGTTATATCAGAGGAGCAGCTTTATTGGCTTAGTAATGGAACAAAAAGGGCAGGTATACTGCATAAGCTCCTGTTTTTATTTCAACATCATGTTGTTATGGTGGTACGAGAGCTGAATATTTTCTGAGCTGGTACTTCAGTATAAAAAGGGTTGGAAACAATGCTGTAGACTAGAGTGTCATGCAGTAATGTGCCTGATCCTTTTAGTTCAGGGTCAGCGAGGGGAAACCAGTAGTTCTACCTCTGTGTGAATTTGTAACTGCTGTGTGATGTAACTGCTGGCTTTGATGCGAGTGGGAGCGTCTCTCTTTCTGTGAGTGTGAGTGTGAGTGTGTGTGTGTGTGTGTGTGTGTGTGTGTGTGTGTGTGTGTGTGTGTGTGTGTGTGTGTGTGTGTGTGTGTGTGTGTGTGTGTGTGTGTGTGTGTGTGTGTGTGTGTGTGTGTGTGTGTGTGTGCTCACGCACGTCCTGACTGGAGTGAAGTCAGACAGCTGTGGATTAGTTGAGTTAATACAGTTGAGTGGAAACCTCTGTTTGCTTTACTTTTGCCTAATGTATGTCTCCAACAGTGATTATGTCAATCAGTGTAATGCAGTGGTTTTCAAGCAGTGGTCCAGGGACCACCAGTGGTCCTTGAGAGGGTTCCAGTTGGTTCCCAGGATAAATGATGGAAAGTTGGTTAACCATGTGCAACTCTTTGAGAGCGTAAAAATGAAAACAAATGGACCCTTATGGGTCCATTTGGTTCCATGTTTACACACTCAAGAGTTAAAATATTCATCATCTGAATTAGCACCACTTTATTAAGAAGTGTACACAATCAGAGAATGTAGAAGATCAATGGTCATTTCGATCTGACTGTATGTTTACCTGTTTTGTTTGCAAAATTGGAATTGTGGACAAAAAGAAAAGAAATCTTTAGTTTTGGGTCTTTGGGATAAAAGAAATGTCATCAAATGGTGGTCTGTGACTCAAATGCAGAATAAATAGTGGGTCCTGGTATGAACAAGGTTGAAAACCACTGGTGTAATGTATGGCTGCAGTGTAACTATGGAATTTTGCTTGTGCTTTTAATCGTCATTCAGTGCATCACTCAAAACCCCCATACATGGGAAAAGCTCAAGATGCCCAAGTTCTCATGAAACCAAGTTACATCATCAGTGCCAAAGATCCCTGATGTCATTATGCGACCTGAAGTCGCCTGAAGTTATGGCCAGTAAAGAATAAATTCCATGTTCTTCGGCCTCTCCATGTAAAAACACCAGCGCGCTCGCCCAGCAGTCTGCTGTCACCCTCTGTTGTTCTGGTCCACAGGCTGGTAGTACAACAGCCTAACCAATGGGGAAATGTTTGAAAATTATAAATGTATTCAAATATGTCAAATAATGTTTGGATTAATAGCTAATCAAATGACTGCAATGAAATCATGACTATTGATGGCTTATTTTAATTCATTGAACAAAACTATGTGCAAAAAAAATTACATCAAGCCCAGGCATTATTTGACCAAAATATACAAGTGGTCTAGAGTTTTAGGAGAATTCCTATCCCTTTATTTCAATCTCTAACTTTATCAAACCTTCCATTCATCTCATGTTAACTGATTACAGTACAGTACCGATACACAGATGACATGATTATATGGGCACATTTCCGAAGAACGGTGATTCAATCAGGCAAGCTGGTACACTTTACCCTTTTTGGATCGAGATTCCAACTCCCTTTTCAGTGGGTATTTTTTGATGCCAGACTTTCCAGTAACTGCCAACAGTGACACACTAGCAGCACGCAACTGTGCACACAACGTTCAGTGCACTGGTCCGTGGAAGTAGAACACAAAATCTTCACTTTGCTTACATTACTAAATGCATGGTAAGCGCCACGAACCACCTGCACTACATCATCACAAAGATAGGCTGTCAACAGTAGCACATCTACCCCCTACACATTCTGAGTTTGTAGTGTATATATCTGCTTCTCTTGCTGTATTTGTAATTTGTATCCTGAAAAAAGTGACAGTTTTTGGACACCTGGGGTTTCCAACCCGACAGAGGCAACATAGCGGTAAATGATTGCAGCAGGAAGGTCTTGATGGTGAAGCAAGATTAAGTTATAGTGAAGAATTGTGGAGCTTCTGCTTTTATGTAACGGCACTATGGCAGTGCCAGATTGGATAGGATGTATTGTAGACACACTCCAATGGGCCATGTTCGGAGGGATAAAAAAACTATGATGGTGATTATGAGGAATTGGAAATTATCATACGAACGCAAATAGCTGTGTTTGTAATATTGATCTGGCCAACTTGTAATTCCTGCATAGGCTATACTGAGCATTGGGTAATGGCATTCTATGGGGTGCTGAAGAATAGTTCCTCCACCAGTGTCATTGGCGATTTTAGGAAGGTGTCATGGGGGAACCTACCCCCACCTGGTGGCCAAAAAAGAAGAAAAAAGTTGGGGGGAAAAATACCAGATTTGCATTGGCATAAAACACACAAACCTAGTGATTGGCTTGTTCCAAAACATGTAGATAAATCACATAGTGTCTAGAAAAGCATGTACCTATCTTGCATATTTAGTTGCTTATATTCTATACCAGTGGCTTTCAACCATTTTCAAACCAGGGCCGACTATTTATTCTGCATTTTAGCCAGGGAGGACCACAATTCCACAATTAGTAAAGAGAACTGGGGAAAAATGGTAAAAATAGCAATTCTTCTACATTTTCTAATTGTGTAGACTCCAAATGGACCCGCTGGAGCCTAAAATCACCTATGACCAGTGTTATGTCCTCCCAGTGAAACTCCTGCCTGATGAAGCAGTCTTGTGTTATCTGAGAAGATATGTACTGGCCTTCGATCATCACCTGTCTGGAATCTGTCCTCTATCGTCTTTAATTAATAACGCTGTGAGTTAATAGCTATGCCTATTCACTGCTCAGCCAATAATAATTCTTCCCATCTGTCCCTGCAGGGAGGTGAACTTTAAGAACTACACTTTGCTTCAGTTGGACGAAGAGTTCTCCCGCGGACGTGGTCTGGATTTTGGGGCCAGAGCGTGGAAGGGAAGCAACGTGCTGCTGTTCTTCTGTGATGTGGACATCTACTTCACTGCAGACTTCCTTAACACATGTCGCCTCAACGCACAACCTGGTGTGGACACACACGCACACACACACACACCTGCAAGCACGCACACACACACACACACACACACACACACACACACACACACACACACACGTGCACCTGCAAGCACACACACATGCGTACACACACAGGCCCGGATGTAACATTTCCCAATGGGGGGGGGGATGGTATGAGAGCGGCTTCATGTCGCTTCACGTCACGGGCGAGGAAGCCGCCCCCATACTTTTGGGTTTGGGATTTGGCATTTTGGGTTACAGGACTTTTATTAGGCAAATAAAGCATCCATAATAACATCAGTTGTTCAGTTACAACAGACACGCAGCATGCATAAAGCTAAAGGTCTGACTCAGAGAGCTTTCTGTTTTTGAATGATGAAATGGTGTTGGTTTAGTGCTGCCACAATTGTAGTTAGTTAGGGGCAGTAGTAGTGTTTCAAACATTTTAATTGTAAGAACTTTAATTTAGAATATCTTTGAAATTTGGATTGTTTTGCATGCTTTTTGCATGCATGTTTGGTGGGACAGTCATGGCATTTAGGGGGGCATTGCCCCTCCCATGCCCATGCCTAGATCCGGCCCTGCACACACACACACACACACACACACACACACACACACACACACACACACACACACACACACACACACACACACGCACACACAGTGGTCTGACTGCTATGTCTCTCTGTCTCCCAGGTAAAAAGGTGTTCTACCCAGTGTTGTTCAGCCAGTACAACCCATCACTGATCTACGGAAACCACGACCGCATCCCACCTGTGGAACAGCAACTGGTGAGACAAGACATTTCATGCAGCTTTCATGTTTTTACATTTCACTGTAAGGCTAGAATTCCTACAAGTATTTGTTAATGTATTCCCGTGTTTCTTTTTTCCCCTCAGGTGATTAAGAAAGACACAGGGTTCTGGAGGGACTTTGGTTTTGGCATGACCTGCCAATACAAAACGGACTTCATCAACATAGGTGAACTATAACTATACTTCTGTGCTACTCCACCCTTTTCATTTAAAGGGGATCCGTCAATTTAAAATCAAGTGTATCATATAAATGTGCCCTTTAAATATCTGTTTTTTTTAAAAACGACTTTTAAATCTGTTACCCCAATCCTCAGTCAGTACCTTTAACTCTGAGAGTTTACATGGATTTCATGTTAAAGAGTTAAAGACTTCTAACAGTCCATTTGGACCCCTTGTGGTCCTTGGATTGAATGTTGACAACCAGTCCATATTTGTGAGAGTTGCGTGCAAATATTATGTGCAGACTTGATTCTTTTTCTGACTAAAACTGTCACTACAGATCTCCCCATAGCCTGTGTTAAATATGCTAATATACAGGGTAAAGTAAAAAAAAAAAAATCTGCTTCAATCAATTCCAGATCCATACCAACCCAAATGAGGAGAGGAAATGCATAAGATAATGTATTTTGTGTTAGATAAAGGGCCCTGTCAGCCCACTGGTCATTATGTCACAGAATCATCCCAAGTGCTACTCTATATTGCCAGTGGCACAATAAATTGACAAGACAGTACATCTACTGTAACTAAGCCACGTGTAGCCCAGCTGGTCCTGCTCCTTGATGCATGCATTTTAATACAGATCCTTCAAATTCTCTCTGAGGGCGTTCTCTTCACTGCCACTTGTGAATAATTATATGGCCCAACTGACAATGCAATCTGCTTCTACAGTACTTCCACTCTCAGATAGCAAGTACAGTAAGAGGAAACATAGGGGTGGAAACAGGGTTGAAAAATAGCAGCAGTAGTTTGGTGTGTGTGTGTGTGTGTGTGTGTGTGTGTGTGTGTGTGTGTGTGTGTGTGTGTGTGTGTGTGTGTGTGTGTGTGTGTGTGTGTGTGTGTGTGTGTGTGTGTACCTGCACGTGTGTGCATGCGTGCTCCTCCCATAAATCACTCCCCTCTCTCCATCCACTGAAGTCTTAATCCAGTGAAATGCTAATAAACACCTTAAACTTGGAGGAAAAGTCCCCTACACAATGCAAATGGCTGCAGTTGCCTGCGTCAGATCGGATATTTCTTGGTCAAAATGAAGAAAGGAAAAATGGACGAGGGCATTTTCCACCCACAGCAGAGCTTTAGAGTTTAAAATATGCAGCATTTGTAGAGGAGAAGATGGACGAGGACAAACAGAAGGACAGGGTTAGTCATTTTACAGTCAGATTATATACTTGGACTGTAGGATAGGGATAGTACAAGTAGAATAGCACAACAGCAAATTATGCTATACTATACTGCATGTGTAGAAAACCCCAAGGTGTTCTCAGCCTGCCTGCTTGCCCTGTCCTGTGGCACCAAGTGCACCTGGTGTAGGTAAAGCATGAAATAAAAGCGAAGTAAAACATGACTTCCAGTTTAAAGAGGGGGTAAATACACTACTAGATGGAGTGGAAGTGATAGGTGATGTTGACTGCTCTGGGAATGCAGGCTAAAACATGTCCAGCTACACCATATGCTTCTCTTATCATTCCTGTTTTCTGACATAGCCAAGCAAGCCGCGCAGACAGAAAACATGTTGTGATACAACATGTGGACAACATGTTTTTATAGAACTAGAATAGGGGCGGTGCAACAGTAAACGAAATGATTAATTTAAATCATTGTTGGTTATGTATTTTTGCTGTTTACACGACGCTCTTTGTCACTGATGCTGTTTGTTTACATGACACTCTGTGAAGCGCAAACAAAAATCTTTTGGTTTTGCATATTCTTGCCATATGTTATTCAGTTTTTTCTTTCACCAGGATTTAACTTGTTTCATGGGCTACCATGTCATTTTAATTTCACCCTTCCAACGTTATGCTCCACTCGCTGTCTGCAGGAGGATTTGACGTGGACATCAAAGGCTGGGGCGGCGAAGACGTCCATCTTTACCGAAAATATCTCCATAGCAACCTGCTGGTGGTCCGCGCTCCGTCGAGAGGCCTGTTCCACCTGTGGCACGAGAAGCGCTGCGCCGACGAGCTGCCCCCGGAGCAGTACCGCATGTGCATGCAGTCCAAGGCCATGAACGAGGCCTCCCACGGCCAGCTGGGAATGCTGTTCTTTAGACATGAGATCGAGGCTCATCTCCATA
>CM076985.1:31848644-31998644 GCA_039105355.1 Benthosema pterotum
GAGGGTTGAAGAGTAACTATAGTTTCTCAAGGTCGGGGGGAGCTTGGGTCCAGTTCTATCTAGAGCTGTGTGTCACCACCTGGGGGCTTTTACTCCTAACCCCCTCCCAGGGTTAGGGTAAAATGGGGATGGAGAGGGAAGAAATTAATCCAGTATTCAAGACTTATTTTGTCCTAATATATACTGTATATGTATATCAGCTACCAACAGTCATAAAGACGTGTGAATCCCTATTCTCTTTCAAAACAGGTGGTTGCAAAATTCGGAATTGGTGCCTGTGATAAAATCAGGGATGATTGTTGAAAGTCTTTGCAATATTGCAACTACTTGTGACTTGTGACATGTGACCATTAGGCCTATTCACATTTCCCAATTGTACAGTATGTTACAAAATAGTCAACTTCTGTGGTCAGGGGGTCTTATCTGATCGACAGTGGGAAATGAGAAGTTTTTCCTGTTAGTTGATGTTTTCTTCTCAAACAGTATAGCCTACCTACTGCAACTGAGTAACAGGCATCTACTTCTATTACTTTGTTTTTCTCATCTTTACCTGCTTTATGTTTATAGGCCTGGCTGTAGCTCATGAAGTAAAGAGTGCAACTGCAGTCTGTCACAGGACCTTTCATCAGTGATAGGCAAGTTACTGGGAAAATGTAGTAAGCTGCTACACTACTTGTTACTCTCAAAACAAGTGTAGTGTAGCTTCATTACAAGCTATCCCCAGAAAAATTGTAGCAAGCTACACTACAAGCTACTGTACATGACAAAAGTAGCTTGCTACATCAACACTACATATATATAAATATATATCTCAAGTTAATGTACAACTTTCGAAATAATAATCATAATAACACAATAATATACATAAAAATCATAACAACAATAGTCTAGGGGTGGGTTTGACATGGTGGCATGTCTAATTTTTGGGATGTATATTAGGCCTACAGGTTTTCTACCCATTAAAATGGGCGGAATTCGAAAATGTGTGTGGGAAAATGTAGTAAGCTACACTCCTTGTTACTCGACACAAGTAGTGTAGCTTCACTACAAGCTATTCCCAGAGCAAAGCTACACTACAAGCTACAGGAAAATGTAGTTAAGCTAGCTTAGCTACTTGTAACAAGATACTTCCCATTACTGCCTTTCATTTTAATTATCCTGATTATTATTATTTTCTTATTATTATTTACTTATAACGCAATTTGATCCATAAAATATAGGCCTAAATGTTATTTTAATTAGTGAACAGAAAACTGTTAAACTGTTAAAATCCTTAATGTAATGACCTGTAATGCTTCTATCTCCTAACCTGATTGATTGTCAAGTGCAGTGAACTCAATACCAGTCTCCCACCATGAAGTGTGTCCTTTTGCCCGCTGAAACCAGTATATCGACCTGTGTTTGACCTACTAAACGAAAAACCGGTATCAATTAAATCTGCACGTTCCTGATCCGGTCTGGGTGTAGGCCGGATATACAGTAGGTGGGGCGGGCTCCTCTTCTAGACCGGATCGGAGTACTGAACAGAAGTAGAGTGAGCACACGGGTCACATTTAAACGCAAACTCCGTACACTTCATGGGGCCAGTCCAATGGAGGCTTTTCAACAGACTTCTATTGAGAATGGGGGCAACAAATCGGGACAAGTCCGGCATTGGATTTAGACAACGGCCCCACTGCCCAGCTTTAATGATCCATTTATTTTAGACTGTGTTGTAGCCATTACAACGTAAACATTACAAAGACTTTAGTTGTTACTGTACAATACTTTAAAACAGGTGACATGTTGCACACATGCGCAGCCCTCGCTGAAAACAATGTATTTCCGTCTGCAGTTTGTGCCTATTGAGGCCACGAACAGTTTCTAGCCCCAGATAGTGGCTCCAGGCTTGAAGCTGGCCTCGCTGGTGGCCAAGTTTGGTACTGCAGGCGGGTGGAATTCATGCACGAACGCCCCGAGAGCACGCACGCTCGTTTGCTTTGTGCACGTGGACAGGGCAGTTTGTATTTAAGTTGTTTTCTGAATAAACCAGCGGTCCTCACGTCATATACTACCTCTCAAAACATAACGTATGTATTATATGACAGATAATAAGCTCAATGCAAACCCACAAGCTTGTTTTTGATGCTTTTTGGTGGTTTTTTTCCTTTGCTCGTGCGCGACGGCGCTCGTTCATGGTTCCCATAATCCCTTGCGTCGGGCGCGTTCATGGAGAAATACTTCCGCATTTGGACACCAAATTTTGGTGTCCAAATCAAGAAACCTATAGAAGGAACGGACAGATTTCACGTCACTACCAGTCACGTGACTGCCAGGGATGCGCCATGACACCCCCAAGTGACAAAACTCTTATGGGAAGCTAGACGAATACATGGCAGTGGATGGCAGCGCGCACGAGATCTTGTAAACAAACATTATTTATGAACGATTCCGACCGTCGTCATATAATCGGCCCAGGAATATAAAAGAATACCCATAGCAGGTTGTTGTCCTGGTGGGTGTTTTTCGACAGGGGCCCAGTTTAATTTTATTGAGCTATTTAAAAAGAACAGAGTGCGATTCTGCTGGGGCTGCCTAGGCTGTCATCGCGAGACTGAACTGTGGGACTGGACGGGTGCCAGTTTGTGTGGATATAAGCAAACATGCAAGACAAAGTCAGCCAGTTGACGCCTACCTCAATTCAAATGATTCTACTGCTGTTCATACGTTATGTGAAGAGTGGTTTTGAATGCAATAATCAACAAGATAAAACGTTTCACATCTCATCTCACATGTTGAGATATGTGTCCGATCAGAGTGTGAGCTGGTAAATCTGCAATATGTAGCCTATATGATGAAAGTAGCCTAGTTATACTCATCATACACTCGATCATTACATTTAAATTGCCATCCATTTTCAGTAGAAGTCGAATGATGTTATTTCTCACTTCACTTGAATTGTTATGGACATAGTTGTAAATCTAAACGCATTACCTCTGATTTCACATGCAAATAGACCTATGCCTATTACAATGAATGACTGAATGAATGAATTAAATTTTCCGAAATGGAGAAATACAGTTGGGGAATTACAGTACAAACTAATCAAGTATAACTATACCAAGTCTGAAACACTGTTAGACACAATAGTTAAGAATGGGCTATAGCCTACTTGTTTAATTACAATAGTGACCACTTGTTAATTTTATCAAGACATTAAGAGACGTACAAAATTATAACTAGCAAAGCAAATCATGGTGAGGGTGGCACAAACCACATGTACATACTGTAACAGCGTCATATGCTATGTGTATACTGTATGTAATTGTTTTTCTTCTTTTGCCATTGAAAACCATCAACTTTGAAATGAAATAATTCCTTGGATGTTTGTCTAGTCTCTAGTCTTGTCATGGTGCATTAAGCAACCTGGTTGCTTGTTTCTTGCACACAATCTGGCATAATCTGGCATGACTGTCTGTGATTAAAGCCGGCAGATCCGTCACAGTAAGTGGCAGATAAAATTGGACTGTCTTTGCACAGCTTTATAAAGTTACACGGTGTACACATCGAAAAGAAACATAGTGGATAATAATCTGTTATGTGTATTCTGTTATTTTCCAGAAGTGTTTGAGTTACAATTGCACCAGTCGTTCAGAAATAATTTTTGAATATGTGCATACACACTAGGCTTCATTGACTTCAATGTATCCCCCGCAGTTTCCTGCGGCGGTTTGTCACCCGTCGACAAACCGGCCGATTTGAATTGCCATTCAGAGAAAATGACATGTCTGTCCTTTCCTCTTTCCTTGGTCCAAATGCGGAAATAGGCGCACTTCCGGCGGTCTTCCGGGTGCTTCAAAGCGCCAATGAGCAACTTGTATTGAAATGAACGGCAAGGGGGCGGGGCTATCGCTCCGGTCCGTCCTCTGTTATTTTATTACTCTGTGATTGAGGCTGCATGAACAGTTTCTAACCCCTTAATGTCGCAACTCTTCTACTAGATGGCTCCAGTAGGGACGACCATTCACCCGTTTGACGTGTCGTCATCGTCGGTGAAAGTAAAGTAGGCTACTTGGGGAGGAGCTAAATAAGGGCATGATCGACCATGAAAGCTGGTGGTCGGTCGAAGCCTGGCTAGGGACACTTCATCTGCTTGTTCTTCTGCTGAGAGACCATCAGACCAGCAGGACTCCGGGGGTCCCATGAAATGCTCGGTCCGGGTCCTCGATCCTCCTCCTCCGTCAGAAGAAGGGGCCTGTTGTGTGTTTTTCTTCGGCGATCATGATTAGAACTCCGGTCGAGCTGTCACCGTCATCGCCTCTCCGCTCCGTGTTTTCAGTGTGTCACTGTTGTCAATAAGGTGTTTTTATTCTATACGCGCTTTAAAGCCGTTATTGTCTAATGATAGACCTCCTCTTTACGAAGAGGACACCGCTGCGGTCTGGTCCAAACAATAGCCTGCTGCTATTCAGTATTCCTTCGGTTCTTTGACGCATATGCGACGTCGTAAAAGGAGGAGCACGTTATTATTGGATTATTACTATTATTTATTATTATTATAGAAGGGGTCTGGAGTGCGACCCGAATATAAGAGAGAAGGACAGACTGAAAGACTGAGGAAACACAACAACAGCCAACATGTTCGATGCGAAAGGGATCCCGTTCATTCTGCTGGACTTTGCGTGTCTAATTCTAGGTATGTATTATCTACATGCTCCTTGAGACAAGAGAGCCTGAATCTCCACTATAAGCTGTCACTGCATTGACATTATTATGTGTGGTGGTCACGTGAAGGGAGTGGTGGGCTATCTATCCCAGGGGTTTCCAACCTTTTTTCCATACCAAGGCCCACTATTAATTCAGCATTTGAGCCCCGGACCACCAAAACTAAAGATTTATTTTGTTTTTGTCCACAATTCCAGGCAAACATACAGATCAAAATGATCATTAATCTTCTAAATTCTCTATTTGTGAGGTACTAATTCAGATGATGAACTCTTGAGGGTGCAAACATGTAACCAAATGGACCTGCAACCGCAAGGGTCCATTTGGTTTCATTTTTACACTCTCAAAGAGTTACATCTGGTTAACCAACTGCCCATCATTTAGCCTGGGGACCATCTGGAACTCTTTCAAAGACCACTGGTGGTCCCTGGACTACTGGTTGAAAACCACTGATCTATTCTATCTACACTACAGCCAGGTCATGGATTAAATATTCAAATCTATATGTAAATTATTGAATGCAAAAGGTGCTGTATCATGGGGAAGTTGGGGTTCGCTTTGCACATTATTTGTATATGTGACTGATGATGATGTTGATATCATGAAAAGAAAAACAGCCCATGACGTATTGATTTGTTTGTATGATCAACAAAATTACAACATAGTCATGTTCATATTCACATAGAGTAGAGTCTAATATACACCAATATAGTCCAGGTCCACTCACTGTCCTGGGCATATAATTTGAGGCATGCTGCTGCTGCTTTGGTCCTAATTGACCAGTTATGACATATGCACTACTACAATGTCCAAAATGTCCCCCCCTCCCCCTTTTTTTTTACATACAACTAAGGAAACACAAAACAAACAAAAAGTAATTTGTGTTAAAGTAAATATAAATGTTAAATATTGGCTACTTCCATGATAAATTGTACATAAATTAGGATAGTATATGTTTATACCCTATGTAATGTCGACATAGGCTATAGTTAAAGGTGCACAAGTAAACAACTCAAATAAAGTAGTCTATTATACTAAATTAGTATAACTGCTGGCAGTCGTCCATAACTAGTTATACTAGTTATACTGCACAATAAACACTACAGTGAAACTGCATGTCATCAATGACGCAGGAGTGCAGCTTCTAGGTATAGAAAATAGCTGATATGGTAACAAGAAGACTGCCTTCTGATATCACAGTATACTCTTTAGCTATAAATAATTATTTTGTCTAATTAGGCCACCACATTGGAGTGTTGGACATAGTAAAGGAATGTCAAATTATTACAACTCTCTTTTTAAACGTTTCATTGTTTTGAAGTGTTTATTTTGAGCACTGCAATAATGATAAATGATCAATATCTATGTATTTTCTCAGGTCACATTTGAAAATTCAGAGCACAACAGTGCGCCTGAACTAACAAGTGTTACCAACTGTCACCATGTGCAGGAATGACGGGGGACAACTTAAGTTTATTACACTGCAGGCAATGTTTTGAAAACCATAAACCCTGACTGTCAATCAGTCCAGCCCACATGATGACTCATGTAACTCCGCGATTCATGTAACTACATGCCTATAAATTGGTCTGTTTGGCGACAGCGGTGCTAAACCCTTATCCTTACATTATTATCGAGATATGCACTTTATATAGCTAAGGTTATTTAGGTATAAATACCTAACCGTAAATCAAGAAGATCAGCGTAATTACACATCTGGGTAGGTCTACAAGTCATATCTTTGACAGCCCCAAACAGTTCCAGAGGCGTTGCATGTATGATTTCAACATATGAATTATTGGATTTTAAATGCATCTCTTGCTTTTATAATCGCCCCGGCTCTGTCTATTTTCAGTTGTAGTCGAGACACAGGCATTCATTGTCTCCAGGGTTTTAGCCTGAGATTGTTTTAATCTTATTATGTATGATGGAGAATATGACTCATGAAGCTACAGCTGTCTTCACCACTCTCTAGACTGGGTTCTCTTACAATCCTGAGGGTTAATATCTACCTCTGAGACGTGTACGAATGGAACCAAATGGGCACGTAAGGGTCCATGTGGTTCAATTTGTACAGCCTGTTAATAATAACTATTGGCCCATCTCGCCATGCTGTTCAGATGACTGATGATGAAGCAGACCTACTCGTGTTCAGATCAACATTCATCATAGTCAATGTCCTCTCTCACTGAGAGCCATACTTCTGTTCTGCATTAAAGGCAATCTTAGCTACCGTATGCCTATTGATGCTGTATGGCGCGTGTACAATTGCCCCCACGCGCAATGCATACATGTGTTCAGTCGTGCTTTTATTTGTCTTTCATTGTCTTTGGTTTGGTTCGTATTCCCTGTGAACATGTGCCATTTCCTGATGGAAGTACATGTCTTCAGTTCATTGTTGATGTCCTGCTAGGAGCTTTCACACCAGCACATGAATGAACTGCGACCCTTTCCCATCATGCTTTGCATGTAGTGATAACAAAGGGGTAAATGAGGCAAGCCAACCAGGCCTAAGACAGAAGCATTACGCTCAGACTTTGGACTGTCAAAACCACTTAGCGTGATTTGCTATCTTTATGATGTTTTTTCTATAGGCGGCACCTAAAACGACAACAGCACTGTGTGCCAGGCCCTTCCACACAAGGGAGGGCCTTTCAGTGAATTCTCTCAGTGTCATATGGATGGATGGACACTGAGAGGATTCTAAATGAACAGAACACTCCTTACCCCCAAATTGCTGTGTCACAAATAGATAATGATGTCACACATAGATGATAGTGCAAAGCAACAAACAACAGCTGAGCTCAGCGATGTTCCGCTTTAAGGATCAACATTGACCTGGCTGGGGGGAAAAAGCATCAGTGTTTCTCTCATTTTGGTCTACCAGTAACAAGAATGCCATAAATATGTTGTATCAAAATATAACACTCATGTAAATATTTGTGTTACATGCAATATTCTACAAAATGAGACAGAAGTGTGAAACATGTTATACTCCTGTCCTTCGGGAAGCTGTATATTCTGTGCTTTGTTCTTTTTGACCTGTGACCCCTCCGCTTCCCCCCACCTTTTGCCTCCTGCCTTTAACCCCTCGTGACCTCTCCCTTCCACAGGGGGTCTGCCTCTGGCAGCCTTTAACCTGGGTAAGATCCGCCCCTACCAGAGGGGGTTTTTCTGTAACGATGAGAGCATCAAGTACCCTTTCCACCACAGCACAATCACCTCCACAGTGCTTTACACCGTGGGCTTCACCCTGCCCATTAGCTCCGTAAGTAGACACGCGTGTAGGAGTTGGACCACAGTTCACAATTTGTTTGTCGCACAGTGAGTGTATAGACGCATTGGAGAGAGAAAAAGAAAATGCACACAGAGCTGGCAGAAACTGCAACATTCCACAAATCATCACATTAAACGTTCTGACCAGACAGGAGACAGCTGGCTGCTATCTTCACCAACCAACAGCTGCATAATGGCATAATGGCCATTACAGCGTGTCGGCCGTGCCCGTTCTAGCCAGGGATGTCTAATTGCTCAAAGCAGCTGTCCTGTTCTGTCATGGTGTGATAGATGACACAGAGGAGTTCCACCAACATGTTTTTTTTGTTAGAGTATGTACAAAAATGCATAGATATGCAAAGGAAGATGTCCACTTAAAAAACAAATAATGCATCGATCTGTCAATTTTCATTTTTTTTTTTGCTTGTCATTTGGTTCAGCCGGCTCCGTAAACGTTGGTTCATCCATCAATAACAGAGAGTGCTCTTCCATGCCGGGACAGTACAGGGATGTTCTGCATTTCGGATTGAAACAAATAGCGGATGGAATGAATGATAAATACCCTCTTTAGTTGTTGTTATTGGCTGCAGTGGATTTGCGCGAGTCGCTGACTCATTGATTAAAATTTGTCATCCGCATTTACAAATCCCATTCAGTCCAGGAAGCAGTTAGTGCTTAACCCATGAGAAAGCATCTGAGTTACTTTAGAACCCGTTTTAGCATTATTTTATACTTTGGCTATTAAAAAATAGCAGATATACAAGCTCACATCTCGTGACTTGCTTGTAAATCTGCAATTCCTTTTTAAATGTTGTCCTTCAGCAATATACAGTATATTTGGGTGGTGGTGGGTGAGCATCTGTCGAGTTTATTACACTACACACAGAGAGCAGTTTAACAGTGGATCTAATATGACGTACATAGATTATGTAAACAACGATAAGAACAGAATTAGAAGGAACAATCATGCATCTCATATCACATTGCACATACACTCCAATGCAGTAGTGGACAATCATATCATGAATATAAACATGCTGATAAATGTTTTATCACCGAGTCAAGCTGCTGAGGTTATAAACCAGAACCAAATTTATTTGGCATTTTGTAGAGTTGGCCTCGGGTCTAACAGGTTAAATGCCCGACACTTGGAATCTTATACACATGCTGTATTCTAGGAGGAATTGGAGACCAACCGATAACCTTCCAATCCTCATTCCCTACACCACTGTGTGGTGTGTATTCATAAAGACCAACCAAATAAGGAAGTACCAAAGTTTACTGGCCATAATCCTAACTATAATAAATGGTTAATATAATGTAATATCACAAGACTTCAAAGGCTATGGCACACCCCAAGAGATTGTTAACATCATGAACATTAAGTGAGAGTACGGAAATTTGGCCCTTTATATAATTCATTGCGAACGAAGGTCACATTGAATTATATGGAATTTCCCGTTATTCCAAATATACATACATGGGAAAACAGCCCATATATGGTTCTTTGGTTTTGTAACATCACATGACATCACAGTGATGTCATAGCAAATGTGAACTCTGTCGCAAACAAGCCTATATATGGATATCTTTGTCCCATATATGGAGATCCCCTGTCATCAAGTATATGGATATATGACCTGTTTTGACATTCCATATGTTGATTCTTCCCCATCTGTCCAAACATTTAAAGTCCAAACGGAACAGCCCTGAGGTTATTAGAGCAGCTGCACCAGGCAGCTGCCGAAAACTACAGTTCTCAACAGGCCTGAACATTAAGTTCCAACCCTACCTGTGCCTTCATCAAACCCTGTACACCCAAGAGATCACTCAAGAGATCTAAGGGTGCCAGCGGGGGCGCTGTCACACTTAGATCTCCCTCTATGGAGCTGACTTGTTCTGGCATTCCATATGTTGATCTGACCTCATCAATCCCTGTACACTCAAGGCATCCACTCCATTTATGGCCAATGCATGCAACCTGGCCCTTTAAGGGCCGGGTCGCTACTCTCACTCAGGCTTCTTACTGGTTATACCATATAGCCACTGTTGTCAAGTTGTTCTCATACAGACTCAATGCTACTATTCCCTTATTAGTGGATATAAAGTGAACTTCAGACTGTTGCTTATGACAGCAGCACGTTCTTCCACCTCCATCCTGCATTGTGCAAAAACAGCTGGAATTCAGTTTGGATAATTTTGGATAATAAATGGGACAGAAAGTTCTATCGTGTGTGTGTGTGTGTGTGTGTGTGTGTGTGTGTGTGTGTGTGTGTGTGTGTGTGTGTGTGTGTGTGTGTGTGTGTGTGTGTGTGTGTGTGTGTGTGTGTGTGTGAGTCTGTTTCTGGCTATTGTCTACTGCCTAATAAGTACAAGAGTTCGGCCAGTGTACTGTGTGTGTTGCTACATTTTTAGGGAGAGTTTTCAGCCATTTACCATTTCAACCTTTTATCGCGGTACAGTACATTGGTAAATGGTGCATTTATATTGCACTTTTATCCAAAGCGCTTCACATAGATTGTGCATCACATTCACCCATTCATATGGCAGAGGAAACCATGCAAGGCACAACCAGCACATCAGGAGCAATTAGGGGTTCAGTCAGTGCCTTGCTCAGTGACACTTTGACACTAACCCTATGGCATATTATTACATTGATTTCCAGACATTAGTATAGGATATCTGGCAAATGTAAATGCATTTTGGGGGATCCAATTTGACTAAAAGTATCATCTGGCAGCTCCACCATTATGGATTTGACTATAACAGGGAGGGAGGACGTCACTTTGCGTCCCTTGTGAGAGAATTGCCCTAACCTGCCTGAATGGTTGTATGATAGCAAAATAACGGCCGTTGTTTTGCTATCATGGCGTTGTTTTGCTATCATACAACCATTCCACAGAAGATTTTGCATGCTCTTCCACGGAACCAGCACACTAAAGCTTGATGTGTGCTGTGTTCCATGGAAACATGTCAATGTTGTCAGTTACTGCGATGTTTGATGGTTAGAAAATTCTACAGAAAAGTGAGTTAGAATCTCACGGGAGCTCTCCTGATTGTGTCATCATTCTTTGGAAAACACTTGCATGTACAGGTCAAGCCCCGCTGAACAGCTGGAACCCGGCCTGGGTCTGAAACACCACCATAGAACCACTCCACCCGCTTCGACCGTTATCAAGCAATAATTCCCAGGAGGCTGCTTGTTAGGCGATCTTCTTGACCAGGCATGTTGTCTGGAAGCCAACTGACACAATTGCATTGATAAGACGAAAACCCGGAAATCCTCGATCAGCACGGCCGTTTGGCCGCCTCGTTTTAACCCCTGTGTCAGCATGGTGACGTGCTTGCAGTTATGGATGGGTTAGTGTTAGACGAGGCTAGTATATTGACCAAAAAGAACGACCGCAATAAAGTAGCAGAATGTGCGTTAAAACGGACTGCATTACACGCTCGCGGTGCAGTCGTGGGGCGGGGCTGAGGGCGTTTATCACCTTGTCGGCTAGCAGCATGTGACAAGACGCGACAACATCAGCATAATAAGCAACCTACTGGGAATACTTGCTTGATTTTCGTAAGAATCTGCTGACCACACTGGTCTCCATAATCTGTATGTACAGTATGTGGTTTTCAACCCTTTTCATCTCAAGACCCAAGCTACACATAACACCCACTTCTGGCCAATGTCTAAATGTGTGTTGTTGTCATGCTATCACTAACCGTACTGACATTAACCTCTCTTTCCTCCTGTTCCTGAAAGCCAGGAAGGACCCGCCTGCCTGCGATTTTCCTGTTTCCTGGGTATTTCTCTAGTTTAGCTTGACCCATGGCTGTTTTTAAAGCTGCACTCCGCAACTTTCATGTCCAACCCATAAATCTGAACCTGGGTCTCTTGCACGTAGGTGGCAACTCGTCAGGCTAATACACCAAGCCTGTATGAGCAGCTTTGTCAGCCAGTAGTGGCCCTACCCAATACTATACATTTGTGTTAATTACATTGTATTGGATTGGATGAAAAGCATGCTAGACCAGCAAACTAAAAAGCAATGTTTAATTTCGACCTTTAATTTAAACATATTTAGCCAAGAAAAAACATGGACCATGAAACAAGTGGATGGGTGGCAGCTTTAACAAATCTCTGACGTTAGTCCTTTGTATTTTTTGCGTCTCAGGTTCTTCCTCCATCATGGCTTCAACAAAACAGCGGTGTTGCGTCATGTCCGTGCTCTTATCATCATCATAACCTGTATTTTTTTTCTTTGTGTTTCTCTCGTTGCTTCCCTGCTATAGTTGGACTCCCGTTCGCAATACTCACACTGCGACACAGTCCTTTCCGCCGGGGCTTTTTCTGTAGCGATGATACGATCAAGTACCCCCTTAAAGACGACACCATTTCCTATCAGTTGTTAGGGGGCGTTATGATTCCCGTCACAGTGCTCACTGTAAGTGCATCACTTCTGTCTTGTGATAATATAATAACACCTCTGTCCTCTTTTTTCCCCCCTCTGTTATTGGCTCCTATTTCGTTTGTCTTGGGCCCATGGCTTTAAAGGAGGAATAACATGAAATTAAACTTTTTGATTTTGTTTGTGTGTGTTTTAGGTGCTCTCATGTGTGTTTTCTATCCCCACAATTTATCTAGTTTGAACAATCAGTCCTTCATATCATATTGGAGCTTTAATGGAAATTGCTCTCAGGAACACCTTGTTTGATTTTGGCTTCATAATGATGTCATCAATGCACCCCGCTTTGTATAAATCCTCCTCTTCTTCAGTCTTCAATTCCAAGCCAGGTATAGTGTAAGTCTTCTCATTGGATGCATGGCAGCAAATCGGTTCTGGGGCCTTGTGGTAGGCCAAAAGCCTGTACCACCAGACCTGAGCCTGGGCTTACCAAATAATTACTCCTAATACCGGTAATTAAAACCAGCCATCAGAGCTTCAACTCATGATGGACAAAGCAGGGGAGTACAGTAACATTTTTAATTGGGGGGTCAGGTGATTTCTGGACTTTTTGAATTGCAGGTTTTAATTATTATGGATAATTATTTGATAAGCCGGCCCAGGTCTGGTGGTGGAGGCTTTTGGCCTACACACTGGGCCCCAGACCTGATTTGCTGCCATGCAGCCAATGACAAGCCTTACACTATACCTGGCTACACTATAGTGTTCGAGAATACCAGCCAAGAACTGGTTATATCAATGGTGTTGAGGGTCAAACTATTAGAAATAAGCTTGAGGGACAAATACAATATATTAAGCATTAAAAACAATTTTAGGAATCCATGTTATTCCTCCTTTAACCTTAATTCCACCTTATTAATCACAAGGACCACCAGTTTATATCCATTAAGGGACACGCCCCCAGAATCACTGTTTTATTATCCATCCATGCCATTCCCTTCTTTTATCAATCTGTTGCCGTGGTGCAAATCTGTGTTGCTACAAAACCATATGTGGATCCTCTTGTAATACAGATAGAAAGTAAATAATATACGTGCCTCTTGCTTAGAAAGCCTAGAAAGTCCTCTGGGTCTGAACCAACATTTGTCTGTCTACACAAACAGTAGTACACAATAGACCTTCCCATTGCCCTGTACTTATTCAAAAAGAGGTATTGTCTTGATGTTAAGCCCGGATTCCAAATCATGTCTAGTACCCTAGGCCTAGATAATAATCAAAGAGAACGAACACAAAAAACTGTCAAAAGACTGTCCGTCTGAACATGCACGTAGACACGAAAGCCACACGTTACTCATATACAATTACAGGATGACGTGCCCAAGCGTAGCATTCACCATCAACAATACAAGCTGCTGATTCGATGTCACATCCTAACTTTATGAATAGAAAACAGAGCCATGTGTAATTATCATAATTACCATAATTTAGTCGCCTTTTGATGTTGGGGTTAGTAGTCACTGTATGTGCAATTTGTCCTCTGCATTTACCCTCCTAACTACAAACATACAAGGAGCATTGTAGCCTCAAGACTTAAGACTGTGGGAGACAAATGCTTACGTAATACAGTACGTCATGCAGTCTGTTAGTGCGTTGGAAGCGCTGACACAGTTGGATGCCCGCCTCACCCCCACTTCCATTTAGTCACATAAACTTGTGTTGGGGTTAATCAAATGTAGTCGAGGCATAATGATCATAATGATAGCCAGTGTTGGGCAGTAGCTAATTAAATATTACATATTACTGTAATATTACATTTTCCAGCAAAAGTAAAGTAAAGATATTACTCTGCCAAAATGGGTAATAAGTAATATGTTACTCTGGCAAAACATGCCTCATTACTTACTTTTTAGCATGTTGTTGCATGATGTGAAAATAGAACAGATTGTACTGGACCAAGGTCAAGTTAGATTTACAAGCTATCAACAGACAACAACAGAGATGTAGTTTGTAGATCCTAATCAGTGAGGAGTGTATGTTCTGCACACAGAACATACACTACAAGTGATCATAGTTGTCGCAAGTTGTCAGTTGTAAACAATCTCTATTCTTATTATTCTTAAATCTCTATTCCTTTGCGGGTGGCAGCAGGGACTAAGGAAGTGTAATATTGTAATATGTAATATATTACTCTTTTTGATTCAAGTAATAAGTAAAGTAATATTATTGCATTTTGTAAGGGGTCATAAGTAAAGTCAAGATGTTACTCTCGTAAGTAATATTGACCAACACTGGATCTAGGTAGCTGCTTATCTATCATAAAATAGATAATCTTCGTGAATGGGACGGACAAACGACAACAACATCCTTTGTACCACTTTCAGGGGGGCGTAGTTATAAAGCATTCGACATTTGTGGAATAGTTTTCAGACTTGAGAGACTATAAGTGGTGGGGAAGTATCATTATTGCAGCACAAGAAGAGCAGTTAGGGAATCTGAATCAGGTACACTTCGATAACATAGACTAGCCAGAAGAGGGTTGTAGAAACAGTGACCTACTGATTAGCCTCACCTACAGGCTACAGCCATCCATAATTAATGTGTAATTCATCTCCTCCAACAACCTCTATGTTGCAAATTGTATGACGTAAATGTGCATCAGACGGAAACTTGTGAATACATTTGCATGATCATACAACTTGTCCCCATTATCCTCTCGCCCCCCGGATCCTGTGGTTGAGCAATTTCTACAGACAGTTATTCTCCAAATGATCAATACAAAATGTTGTACGAGCAGTAGATGTGATGAAGGCAATAACAGAATGTGTCATCAACTCCCAGTGGATAGAGTGAGCCCTCCAGACTGATTGCATTAGAAATGTTGCGAAACAAACATTTAGTAATCAATGTCCTCAAGGACTTGGATTGGAAACAGTAATGTTGTCTAATGAGTTTCATACAGTACATGTGCTTGCTTGCGTGCACACACACACACACACACACACACACACACACACACACACACACACACACACACACACGCACACGCACACACACACACACACTAATATGTAAAGTAGGTAATGTCTCAGCTTGAATCGCTTTGTAAAATATCTCTTTTTTCCATTTCCTTTTTTTTTTAAAGAAAGTCATATTTAAATTTCGTTAAGTGGACATCATCCTGTGAACATCTATTCATTTTTTCAGTTCAGAAGTATTTACACTAGCAGGGTTAGGTGTAAAAGGTGGACACTCCTCTAAAATGCAGTACTGTATGTCACATAGCTTGTTCTTCCAAGTTAATTCACAATCCCATATATATATATATATATATATATATATATATATATATATATATATATATATATATATATATATATATATATATATATATATATATATATATATATATATATATATATATATATATTTCATACTTTGCTTGGTTGTGCTGTCGTTGCTGTTGGCCAGGAACTCTTGTACGTACATAGTTCATCTTTTTTAACAAACATACCTGTATATGACAGATATGTAAGCTCACAAGCTTTACAAGCTTGTGAGCTTACATATCTGTCATATGATAGTGACAAGACTGTCTTTAATACATTGGGTAAATAATAACTACATCAGAGCACAGATTGTTTTCTCCATTTAAGAAAATACTGTACGCTCTTTATATTTTATACTTTCACATACAAGGTTTCCCAACACAGCAACGACCTGTACTCGTCCAATAAAATAGATTTTTTGTTCTTCATACTGTCCAGTATTTGTTAACTAACCTATACCTCTGTATCCGTATCCCTTATACCTACAGATGATCATTGGGGAGTGTGTTTCAGTTCACCTAAAGCTCATCAAATCCAAGTCGTCATTCACCAACAGCTATGTCGCCTGTGTTTACAAAGCTGTTGGTACTTTCCTGTTTGGCGCTGCCATGAGCCAGTCGCTCACTGACATAGCCAAGTATTCTATTGGCCGGCTCAGGCCGCACTTCCTGGACGTTTGCAAACCGGACTGGAGCGCGATCAACTGTACGGTGGGCTACATCGAAACCTTCACTTGTAGCGGAGACGCCAGGATGGTGAATGAGGGCAGGTATGTTTCTCTTTTCCTGTGATAGACATTTGTATACATCTTTTCATAGTTATAACCACATGAACCCTCCCACTATTCCGGTGGTGCGAACATTTGGCAAATAGACAATCTACAAGCTCACATTTCAACAAAGAGGTTATCTCTAACCCTAACCACAACCATGTTCTAACTCAGTGATTTTCAACCTTTTTCGTACCAGGGCCCACTACTTATTCAGGATTTGAGCTACGGACCACCACTCGATGACATTTTAGCCCCACAGACGCCAAACTAAAGACTTCATTTGCTTTTGTCCATGATTCCAGGCAAACACACAGATCAAAATGACCATTAATCTTCTACATTCTCTCGTTGTGTAGACTTGGGCTAATTCACAAGATGAATGTTTTAACTCTTGAGAGTGCAAACATGAAACCAATTGGACCTGCAAGGGTCCATTTGGTTTCATTTTTACCCTCTCAAAGAGTTACATCCGGTTAACCAACTTTCCATCGTTTATCTGGGGACCACCTGGAACCCTCTCAAGGGCCACAGGTGGTCCCCCGAACCACTTGTCTAGCTAATGTCCTGTCTGACTAACGTCTGGGCCGGACATACACATACAGTAAATGGGGCACACTGCTGGCTATGAACTAGAATGTACTGTATAGACTGTGTTGTTTCAGTGCGGTCTGGTGCAGATGTATTTCTAGACCCTGGCCTGCATGGACAAATCACTGATCAGACCAACCTGTATATTTTTTGAGTTGGCAGTCGCTGGCACTGAACCACCTTTTGGGGGAACGGGATAACTCTTCAAAGTATGCTATTACTAACACACTGAGAAGAAATAGTCATTTTATCTGTTATGTTGAAGGATAGGTTCTGTTTAGCATACTGTATATTCATGTAGTATATTCATTCACAACAAATAAAGGCTGCGAGAGGAGAGAGTGAGAGTGAAAGTGCAATTGAGGTAACATGCACCAGTCTGGATCAGGTTATTGTAAAGTGAGCTCTTCAACGAGTAGCCCTGAGTTCAGGAGAGATTCCAGATAACAGTGAAGTGACGGTTTAAGGACCTTTAACATTATTTTTAAATACCTAGCAAGAAAAAAAAGAAAAGTACTCTACGCTATGCTATAAAAATGATCTGACGTCAAACATCGGCAAAATGCCAAATTGCCAAAGAATATGAGACAAACACAACACCGTGCTTGTAGCCATTTTCATATTTGTTTGTGGAACCGAGTCAAACAAAAAAACAAACAAAAAAATGTCAGTTCAGGTTGATGCACTTAAGCATTTTGCCAAAAGTAAATGTTGTGGATAGTGTGTGTGGCAGTGTGGGGATGACTGATTTATCCTGTGTGCATCCATGCACATCAGGTGTGTAGGCAGTCAGTCACACCCAGCTCTGTGTCTTAATTAGACCATCAACCAAAACAAAACAATACAAACATAGAATGTGATGTCACACCATTGAAAGGAATAGTGGCAAACCTCACAAGATGGTGCCACCTGTTCTAACTAGTCCTAAAACTCCCAAGTATTGGGAGACGGGTTTGACTCGCTAAATAGCCGAATAGCTACTTTCAAATGTGGTAATGTGGTTTCTGACTCAACCTGAGACAGTTTAATTGACCACACACACGCACATACAGGATTGGATCACCAAGTCTGTAGGATTGGATGTCATATTAGTCATAAGCTGCGTGCAGCTCAGACGTATTGGTTCTGCTGCTTACAGTACGTGGAGTTGAGGCTCACTGGGTCTGCTGCCTGTATGTACCTTTTGTATACCTTTTCCAAGGCCTGCAGATCAAAGCCGCTACCACAGTAATGGTTGTCTGGCTGGTTTTGTGTCATCACTGGGTTGTTAGTGTGGGCTGTTGGATCCGATTGGTGTCGCTCCACCAACACTAAACACGTTTGATATACTTTATCTACTGTATACCCAGTGCAAAGTTGACAACTTGCTCAAAACAGTACAATATTTAGTAATATTATTACGTTTAAAGTAACATTATACTCCCTGCTAAAAGTAATTAGCTACTTATGCATGTACGTTTCTGTCCTTCTTGTCCTCCGGACGGTTTAAGGTCTGCCCTTCTGCATATGATAATTCACACAGAGAAAATCTATTTATTATTATATTCTGTAATACAGTGTGTAACCTTTAGCATTAACCTGGGAGGTATGAAAAGATGGCCCTAGAGGCTATACTCGAAGATATATTTGTCTGACACACCGCAGTAGTATTTGTATAGAGCAGTTGTTTCTCAACCTGAGCCCAGGCTTCTCTTGCCAACAACAATAATGGCCAAGGAGTATTTAGTGTCACAACCTTTGTTGATAGCTGTAGTAAGGATAAATGAGGTTATGGTGTAGGTGTACCGTAGGTTCCTGCTAGCCCACAGTGCTGTCCGGATTCTACACATCTCTTGTTGAATGAAGAGGATAGCAACGTGAAACCCAAAGCCAACATGAATGCCTAACGCCCTAACCAATCTGTGCCAGGCACCCCCCACAGTGGAGCGGTGCCTGGCTGCATAAATGTGTACTGTAATATTATACCCCATCCCCTGTGCGTGTGTGCGTGCGTGCATGTGTGTTTATGGGAGTAACCCGTCTAGTCTTGTCGGTAGTCTATACATAGACAGCGCTGCACTCTGCTTCTTATATAAACAGGAAGCAACTACAGTCTACACCCCACTACATTATTCAGAGCCATAAACACACTAGCTCTTCCATGCACCTCATAGCCTGGATATGGGGGTCAGAGTGCATAAGGTGTGTCAGAGTGCGTAAGGGTATTGCGTACGCATTGCACGTATGGGTGTGTGTGGGTGTGTTCATGAATAGGTTCTGGTCCTTTCACACAGTGTGCGCATCCTCATTGGCGCTTGCCGTTGCGATGCATTTCCTTTTTTTTTCAAAGGCCTGCTGGGAAGTCTATGTGTTGTTTTTGTAGAAAAGTGGAACAATAGCTTCAATACATTTTCTCTTTCAGCCCCTTAATTGGTCTAGGCTCCTAGTGGATTAGATTTTTCTTCGAGATAAGATCCAAAGTCCAAAAAGATGTCCTCTTTTTAGATTGCATCGGTCCTAATGAAAGGCAGCTGCACTTGTGACAAATCAGTTGTGGAGAAAAGTTGTCCCCATTGACTTCTGGGTGAAAGGCAACAGCTTGACAGTAAAGAGAGTTGCACTCTCATAGTAAGAATTATATGACTGGACATGATTTGGAAAAATGTTACACAATGATCAAAATTCCTCTTAGTAAGAACTGTACCTAGCTCATAGTAGGAATTATGACTGGACATTCTTTGGCACTCAATACAATGTTACACAATAAGCAAACTGTTACACACGTTATTGATAAAGCAGTGTTAGCAGGCCTATCAGCTCCCTTTATGGCATGTGTTGTAATTAAGATTGTTCCCTTATACTGTGTGTATATACACACACACACACACACGCCTTCTTGTGTACGGTCGAGAAATGACACAGTTACCATGTTGCAGCTTTTTGTGGTCAGACATACACATAGTAATGGAGCGGTTAGGTACTGCTCATCAATAGGCAAAAATACAGCAAAAGATCTAAAATTTGGGATGCATTTTTGTGAGCTTGTAGATCTCTTTTTTCAGTGACCACATTTGGTGTACTGTTGAGGGAAAATGGTGAAGGGACCAAATACACAGTGGGGAACCCAACCCCTGACGAAAATGTATAGGATTTAGGTGGTTATGTCAATACAGAGACTTATAAACATATGCCTTTTGTTCTTGTTCTAGGTTATCCTTCTACTCTGGACACTCTTCATTCTCCATGTACTGCATGCTGTTCTTGGCTGTAAGTATCGTAAGAAATCTATGATTCATAGTTATTAAATCTTTCTTTTTTTCCTGGCAGATACTGTTTAAAGCCAAGTAAAAAGTAAACATAAATCACTACTATACAGCTCATAAATGAATAACTGCTGGTGGAGGTCAAATGCAAAATGCGAGCGCTATGCCAGTGTTCACCGAATTTAAGGACTTCCAGAATGGTCCAATAGAACCAAAGTTATACATAAGATAGGGGACCATGTTCTTCCATTTGTACACTCAAGAGTTTGGAATTTGGAACCCTCTCAAGAATCCATGAAGGCTCCTGGACAGACCCTACTTTTATTTTTCATATGCTAGTTATATGGATTATATTTCAGTAATTTAGGGGAAAAAAAGCAAAACAGAAGAAAGGCTAACAGTTTTGGATGAGCAGGCAATGAGAATATTCTAGAATTAACAAAACCCGCTTTCTAGTTGTAATAAATAACCATTTTCTTTAGTAAAAAATGGGAAGACAACCATAGGTTTATACTGTATAAGGGAAACATTCTGAAGAGCAACAGCTGTTGGTAAACACCTTTGATTAAAGTAATTTATGTCACGTTGGAAAGGATGACGTTACATTGACATAACATTCCAGTAAGATAAGGTTTCTACCTATCATCTCCACCCCGTCATTAAGGAATGGCAAGGAACACATCATTAGATTAGATAACAAGCAGCGCTAGGGTGGCACAGCCATGGTGCATATGGACTGCCGGAGTGCCGCCAGATATATACAGAGATACTGTACAGTATATACTTATACTATAGTATAGTTTTGTTGATTTTTCTCCTGTTTCTCTCTCAGCTGTACCTTCAGGCCAGACTCCAGGTTCCATGGGCCAGGCTCTTGCGACCTACTCTTCAGTTTTTCCTGATTGCTGCGTCAGTGTACACAGGATTGTCCAGGGTGTCCGATTATAAACACCACTGGAGCGATGTGCTGACTGGGCTGCTACAGGGCGCTCTTATGGCCATTCTGGTGGTAAGTAGGCTTGTCCGACCAGTTGTACTTACAGTAATTTAACCAATTGACCCCTGTGTATTCTGGGGGTGAATATTTAGAGTAAAGCTTATAAATAAACATCATATAATTTAGGTCAACCCCTCGCCAGAGGGTAAGTTCCCATCAATCGCAAGGAAACGCAAATAATGACTTCTTTCTCTCTCTACAGGTGTTTTTCGTTTCCGACTTCTTCAAAAACAGTGTGGAGCCTCAGAAGGAATCCGACATCCCCCATACAACCCTTCAGGAGTCTGCTACAAACGCGAACTTTGATAGCCCCAACTAAAAAGCCACACAGAAACGGAGAACCAACGCTCTCTAGCCCTCCATTTATTCTCATATACACTGCATGGACATACAGTATATAGAGCATTGCTGATGGAGTATGTGTGTTGTAGTGCTTCATTTTCTTTGCTTTAAATCCACATAAGCTGGAAGATGAATGTGCATCTTAATTTACAAAAAAAAGTAAAAGGGGAGGAAGAGACTGCATTAACATTCTGGCTGCTGCTCCCCAGATTCAATTAGATTTAAGCGGCTGCAAAGGTACAGTCTCACCACATCTCTTTTCAGGAGTAAAGTGCCGATCACATCAGCTCCAAAAATGCCTAATTCATGCAACATTCACAATAGAATCACATCCCGGAAATAGCAGATCTACAAGCTTGTCACATTCACAACAAGATGTGTAGGTTGGCTATTTGCGGGTCTGCGACACTCATGTGATTAAGTATAAATGAAGCTTCATCAAGCCTTCAAGCTCAAAATACTGACTGTTATATCGGGGATGACGGTTTTGGACAGACAGGAACCATATTAGCATGTACCTGCTGAGCCAGTGGGAAGACTTTAATGCATGCGCACAATTAAAAAGGGTTAAACCACTGCTGGCAAAGGAAACCTGTGAATGTAACCCCGCTTTGTGCTTTTCTGTTATCGGAGTCAGCAACTCCACGTCAATTGCTGATCTAGACTCAATCTTAAGTTAATTGCACCACTATGATTTAATGTATTTGAGTTTTTTTATTTTAATGTGTCTGACTGCAAATAAGGTCTGTTGATTGGGTCCAGTGTTAAGCTGCATTGTGCAACATTTTTTATCACAGGGTATGAAAATAATGTGCACAGTATGAAGATTTCATAACAGATCTGTGTATTTCTCCTCTGTTTGAAGCGTATTGTCAGCATCTGACTGAACATGGGTCTCTGCCCCTTAAAGCTCCTGCCAGAAGGGGAGAAACTACTTTTGTGCCTCGTCATCTGCTAATCCGCTCCGACAACCATGTTTCCCACTGCATTATGGCCGGGGGGATATTGTACTTCGGTAAAAATGGCTTTCAATTAGGCTGTATGATCCATGCAAAAAGTGATACACCATTGAATTGATACATTACAACAAATACCTCTTCACAAAACCAAAATGAAATAGCAGTAGCAAAGAATATCTCCTTCATGAATAAGGAAGCATACTGAATAAGGAAATCATCTATAATGGCTAGGATTTGGTAGAGACAAACACCAGAGAGGGCAGTCTTACTAGTGTCAATCAGGAGATGCTGACCTTGAAATAAAACATCACTGCAATCAGAATACAACTTTCTACACAAATCAATGTGACTTGCCTCATGTGTTGGTCAAAGCTAATAACTACTAGATGACAGTTTTGAGTCCCATGTTGCCTTCGCTGTACTGCTAACGGCTGCTAGAACAGCTACCCTTGTGTCTCAAATTAATATAATTATAAACGTAAAAAAGCAAACTCGTAAAATATAATACTTTTGTATAATCTGTAAGTTAAATGAAATTATAGACTTTTTCTTTTTTTATTGAAAGCGTGTTACAGATATGTACAAATGTCTTGTTGATTAATGTCCTGGTTTTTTGAATAAAACCAAAAATAAAATAAAAAATAAAGCCATGTACAAAGTCTTAAATTGTATTTCTTTGTCAAAAGTCAAAATAAAATTACAATGAACCACTTTATGTATTACAATGGAAATAAACAAAACAAGTAAATAGAAATATTCAATAAGTCTACTGGAGAGATTCCTGAACTCTGGCCCAGACATCCAAGCTAACAACATGAAACCAGCATTTAATGCATAAACGCATTAGCATTCAGTACAAAGGATTTCTTGAATAAAGGTATTCACTGTTACGCGTGATAAGACCAAAGCTTAAAACAACAGCAACTTTACCAAGTTGTGAGCATGTAAATTGTCTATTTCCGTGTCTTAACACTAAAAGTATAAAATAGGGTGGTGGTATATCCTCCAATAGACAGGTTTGACTTTGCACAATAACTGCATTTCAATTGAATTAAACTGTTAATCCTTTCGAACAAGGATTTGGAAAAGTAGTGCCTCCAACTTACTAGAATTAGTCATATTTACTCCAGGGCTGATGAAGATTGTGCCACATACCATATATTTAATGTTCATATTGCTCTGAGGTATTGTGTGAGCAGTGGCCAATAATCACCTAGTATAACAACCACATGGTTCAAGGTGATTACGCTGTAGATGTAGAAACAACCATATTCTCTCCATTAACAGTTTATTAAACAAGTACAAAAAGAAGCTCCTCCAATGTGAGCTGTGGTGCACAAGGAAGGTGTTTATAGGTAGAGACTGGCAGCAAACACAATATCTCTCTTGATCTTTGTTATTCCTGAAAAGAGGCACAGAAATAAATGAATTATAGGCTCAATTGACAATTGCTGACAATAAAAAAGTGCAATAAATGCACTGAATCACTGTACCACTGCATGCATGTCAGTAATCTATGTAACTCGAGAGCTTTTTGACTATTTACCAACAACCAAACCTTGGTAATTACGCACGCACGCACCCCCCCACCCCCATCCCACTCTCCGATCTGGGACTGGAAATGTAATTTTTGTCATGCAGACTTGATTGATAATGTTCTTTTGTCTCCGGCATCTTGTTTACACACGCATATTTTGGGATAAATCTGTTTGAGGGCCATTATTCAGATCATAATGCTAATAAACTACAATTTGTGGCACGGACCGATGGCCCACTAGTGCATTTATGTATTAACTTATTTTATACCGTGGAATATGAAGCTGCCGAATAATAGGAGTGTGAGTCATGCTCAAGGCGTCTTACCCTCAGCAAACTTCTTCTCCAGTTCAGTGTTACCGATGGCCTTGGCAGCTGAACACATCTGTCTCAGAACTTCTTCCAGGCGCCGCATGCAACGGATGATGCTACCTACAGACACATACAGGTACATACACACACAAACTATTATGCATGTAGAGATGCACGGTAGCATATCCAATTAGTCAATCAGTACATACTGTACACATGGTCAAAACAAAGCGTGGAAGTGATGCTGCAGCAGTCTATATCTGACCTTCAAAGACATCAGTCATCTTGCAGATCTGAGCGAAGGATGCTCCGTTGGCCCAGGTGTAAACCACATCCATGAGGTGCGGTTTGAACTGGTTCAGATAGGTCTCCTCGTCCACCTCCAGCTTGGCATCTGCTGACACCTTGGCAATGCGCTTTGCACACTCCTGGAGGGCAGAAAAGTCGCACACATGAAAGGAAATCAAATAAAATGTCGTTGAAGAGATTCAGTGTGCAGGAAAATAATAGATTAGAGCACTGGGCGATCGACCCATGTCAAAGAAGTATATTGTGTTTTTAAAATCTGCATGGATAAAGGGAGTAAATCAATTATTTGTGCAAAAGAAGGTAAAAGGAAGTTTGACAATCTAGTTTTACAGTAGCATGGCAAAGTGACTTGGCTGAATGAATCATTTTTCTGTTACCTGCATTTGTCTCAGTGGCCCAGCAAGCTGTTCGGTCAGTTTTGGCATCTCGCTGGCCTGAATTAGAGAATAAAACACATCATTAACTTCACTTGAGGAGGCATTGTAACGTGTCACATTGTAAACTTGTAGAATGTCAATTTATGGATAATGTTGGCCCTCGTCTACTTATAATATACTTATAATCTACTAATTATATATAACGTATTAAGTGCATGGGACCCGAATGGAAATAAGACCTACTTGGTCCTTCATCTGTGTTTTCCTATTGGATTACTCTGTTTGACTGTACTTTGTACTAATAATCAATAAGAAAGTAGGTACTGTACACTGGGGTTTATGAGGTTTACCAAACTAATGATTTGAAATAGCAGATCTAAAAGCACACAAACCAGCGAAACAACAGCCTCTTATGATGAAGTGTATGTAAGATAGGACTGAAGTGGTGAAACTAATGAAGTCAGCTGTATTTAAAATAAACAGAAAAGCCTTTGTGTGGAACTAGATAGTGGAACAGCTGCACATCGGCCAAGGGAGTCAGTGACAAAGATGAGAAACAAAGAACAACAGAACTATAAGCACAACAGCAAAGAGCCAAAGAGCCCTTATGAGACAAAAGCCACAGTTTCACATTGACACGCACAATTAAACGTGTCACTTGCTGTGTGAGGACTAGCGACGTGACGATATGGAGGCCGATCAAAGCCTTTATGAAGACATCTGTTGCTAGGGTTGCCTCATAACAAAAACAGACACCATCATATCACTACTTTGTACAGTAGTTCAGTGCTTTAGTTTTCACTAACTCACAGGTCTGCCCAAGCCATCACTCTGACGATTATGTCCATATCTGTGCCTCTGCTTTTATGTTGGCCTGTGAATTTGCTGAACGTTATCCAGGGTCCAGGCCCCGATGTAACATTTCCCAATTGGGGGGCAGGCAGGCGAAAATGGCGTGCGATGAATGACGGGCGATGAATGGCTTCATCGCCCGTAATGCCTCGCGCCACGGCCGTGAAGCCACTCCCATACCATTTTCATTTAAATTCTTTAGTCCTTTACTTGTGACCCACAAGATTTATATCTTTCACAGGACTTATATCGGGCAAGCAAGCGTCTATAATATTAATAACATCAGTTGTTGAAGTTGCAACAGACACACAGCATGCATGCATTAAAGGTCTGACTCAGAGAGTTTTCTGTTTTGAATGATGAGATGGTGTTGGTTTAGTGCTGCCACAATTGTAGTTAGTAGCAGTAACAGTGTTTCAAATCATTTTGGTTAGGGGTAACCCTAGGGTCACCCCTAACCCGAACCCTAATCATTTGGGTTGTTTTGCATGCCATCATGTTTGGTGTGGCAGTCAGGGCATTTAGGGGAGCATTGCTCCCCCATGCCTAGATCCTGGTAAGGTCTAGCACAGACAGGTAGGATCTGTTCCTTTCAGCCATTTTGCAGCTGCACTGAGTTATTGTGGATATGCCTGGTCAGGAAGCAAGTTGTGTTTTGTTTATTGGCTTGTTGCCACCTGGAGGGTTTTTCTTTGTTCTCTACTCATCCCAGGTGTTTTTATTCATGCTCATTTTTCTTTATATCTTTTTTGTATTCAGTGGTTCTGTTAAACCAGTTTTCTCCACAATACTAGGCTGGATTTCAGAGAAAATAAAACATACAGATCAAAATGACCATTAAACTTCTACATTCTCTAGTTGTGTAGACTTGGACTTATTAAATTCACATTATGAATATTTTAACTCTTGAGAATGTAAACATGAAACCAAATGGACCCGCAAGGGTCCATTGGTTTCCATTTTTTTGGTTTCATTTTTACGCTCTCAAAGAGTTCAAGAGACATCTGGTTAACCAACTTTCATCATTTAGCCTGGGGACCACCTGAAATCCCCTCAGGGACCACTGGTGGCCCCTGGACCATTTGTTGAAAATGCCTAACAACTAAGTAACAAAATGAAAGAAAGAAAAAAAAAACTAGACATTCACTGTATACTGAATGTATGGTATTTATACGTGTGTACAGTATGTGTGTGTGCTTGTGTTCTTACATTCTCCTGAAAGACAAAGCAGGACAGTAAAGCAGTAGCCTGTTCAGCTGTCAGATCATTGAAGAGCCCATTGAAGATCATCTCGGTCAGGAGCAATTCATCAGCACTGCACAAATACAACAGGAAACAAGTCGTCAGTCAAAAAAAGCAAACAAACAAAACACAATCAACATGCACAATTATGCATCATGTACTGTACAGTATGCGTGTGTGTCTCAGAGGTGTGTGTCTACCTGCTGATCTCACAGGCAACGCGTCCCTTCATCTCGATGACGTCGGAGGGAGACGCGAAGCCGAGGCGGCGCAGGACTCTCTTTCTGCACTTCAGTTTGTCCATCTGCAGAACCGTCCGCGCCTTCTTCAGCTCAAGCTTGGCTTTCCTGACATCTGCTGCGATCTAACACACACATTCACCAGTTTCTCCAATGGTTCTGGACAGGTGTATCCAACACTTAGGTTCTAGTGATCAATTTAGCCCAACTATGTGGGCAGTTAGGGTGGCTAAGTCATTGAGTCTGCAGAGCATGCAGTCTGTGCTTTGTGGCTGTAATACTGACTTTACTCCTGCGTTTGTTTCGAAGTAGCCCCCCCTTAAAATGATACACATGGAGTGGACATCAAACACACAATATTCACAGAGATACAACAACAAAAAATAAAATCAACATAAGCTGACTAGCACAGGGAAAAAACATTATAGTCAATGGCCAAAGATAAAACTGTCTTTGTTAAAAACTGACACAGAGGCATGAGCATCTTAGTCTTTTTTTAATTAACTCGAGTGCGCAATTGTAACCAACCTTAAGGGTACATTTGGTTTAAATTGTTGTAGACTCTCAGAGAGTCTGGTAATGCGCGTCCATCCATTCATCCACCCACCCACAAACACACACACACCTATTTATCTGTGCCTTGGCTGAGTCCATTATCCAATTTAAACATTAAATCTAATCACCACTACATGCCGTGGAACCGAGAAAGAACAAAGAGACACACGCATGATGCACACGCAAGCAGTATCTATTATTAGAGAGCAAATAACAACGAAGGCTCTGCATTGGAATATAAGGCTTTGTTGTTGAAAACATGTTTTAAGTAGACGCAGATGTGTCTGGCCCACATCTACGAAACTTCAAAAGTAGGAAAGAGTGCAAGTTGACTGTCCCTCAAAAAGGTACGGCAACAGCCAAGTTAAGAGCCAAGTTAAACCTGGACTGATAATTGCATACAGTACTAGTCCAGGCCAGGGGTATTCAACTGGCAAGAATCTAGCTGTTCAAACGGTGAAGAAATGTACAAATGTGTTTAGAATTATATCCAACTGGCTACAACATACAGTAGATACTGTTTTTGAGCGGTGCCCAACCACTTCAATGACTGGCCGTGTGTATGTCTACTCTGTAGTCTGTAGCATACAACACATTGATTGTTTGGGGTCAAATTCGGGCACACTTTTAAGCAGCCATTCACACTGAGCAGTATACTAACTAGTATAACAGTTCACACGGTTTGTGATTTTCCCATAGCATTTGAATTTTCAGGCATTTAAAATGATGTTGCCCTGGCCCCTGTCTTTAATTGATAGACAAGACATACAGTAAGTGGCTACTGTAGGTGAGAATGCAACAGGGGAAAGTCAGCATAAAATGTGTATGGTGTCAAATGGCAGTGTAGCAAGCAGCCTTCAATCCAAACAGGATCTACCCCTGGCCCCTCTTATGCATGCATCACATTCATTCACTTTCAACATGCATCACACTCACTTTCATCAGATCTCAGATCTGAGTATTTCACAGAAAGGCAGGTTGGTATGCCTAAACGAGGAAATGTACACTGCTGTTTCCCGGGAATCAAAGTAACCAGGGAGAATTTAAAGAGGCTTAGCCGCAGATGGTTAACCAAGGTCAGGAGCGGAACAGAGCAAAGCCTGATTTACTTAGTTGCATGCCAGTGCTGACCACAAAAATAGCATATCTACATTCACACAATGCATCCTCACGCATTGTTGTGTTCTTTAGATGAGCCACCGTCGCAAGCGACACTAGTGCAGAACCCCACGCTCTTCTCAGGGAGTTACCACTTTGCACGCACACACACACACACACACATACACACACACACACACACACACACACACACACACACACACACACATACGCACACACACACACTCTTTCTGTTTAAAAGCTAATTTCATTTCCTGATCATGAGGTTATGTAAAGGTATGCTGACTATGACGTGTCTCTTGCAGACTTAATTTCCTTCATGTGAAGTTCCAGAATACCACATTTGGTTAAGATCTCGTTTGGCTATGAGGCAAATAAGTACCGGAAAGTCATGATGAAAAGACCAAATGCATCTACCTAGTTCATTTCATTTGCAGCTACAGAACTACCAATGTCAAGAGCAAACACTATACTCCAGGACATTAGCTCTGCTGTGTTATGCTGTAGCTCAGGTGTCACATTCCCTCTCATGAATTATTGCTTCATTAAAATGAATCAAGGAAACACCAGTGTTTTGGGCACTGGGTCAACAGGTTTTTGTCAGTAAAGCCTGTAGAATCATTTCATTGTTTCAGTAGCTACCACGTGGCAAGCAGTTCCGCATCCATAAAACCATGAACAGTAGGATGAGCTCAAAACAAGTACCTCACATCTATGAATGATTGACGGCCTTCTGCCTACTACCACACACAGACAGCTACAGTAGTATATGAACACACAATGAACAACTTCTATAATATTCAAACGTCCAGCGCACAGGCACCTGACACTTGACATAGACTGAGTACACACAAGCATAAGCACACACAAATATGGATACGACTACATAGCATAGACATCGTATAGACAGTATATGCATCGTAGGTCGATGCATATACTGTATAAAGGAACTGGCATTTGGGCGATGTGCTCTACACTTAAATGTGTTTTTGATTGAACACAGCAAAGCCAACCCTTCCGTCCCTAATACATACTGTATACTACATACATTTATGTATGTAATAACTAGTATGTAAATAAAGTAGGACCCATGCACACAGTACCTTCAAATAACCTTGATGTGTGCCGTGAAGACATTGCTTTATCTCACTACTTGTTATGCTTAATTCTCTCATTTGCCATTGTTGATACTGCTGCTACAAGGTTGAGGAATCCCATCCTATTTTTTATTTTCTTTCACAAATATAAATTTATTTTCCGTCACAAAGCAATTCAAGACTTTTAGGTGGTTGTTTTAATGATTTAAAAAATCCATGCAATTCTCTGATGGCCTTTTTTTTAAATCAAGTCCAAGAGAGATGGATCTATGGGCGTTCTGCCAGTTGGTCTTTGAACACAGGGAATCTATATATCGTCATTCAGCGCTTCCTGCGTTTGTCTGTACAAGTACAGCGCCACCTCCCATCCTGCTTCTACAGGAAGCAATAGCGTAAGGTCGTTTGTGGCTAACAAACGGCGCCGTTTGATTCATTTCAGAATTACCAGTAAAGACGAAACAAAGCAACATTTCACTGGTAAATAGCCAACGCTAGCCTATTGTTTCCAACCATTACTTTCAGTGGTGCTTGGCATTTTGTCAGTGAAATTTCAGCATTTATTTCATGTTTGGTCATTTAATTTATTAGGATTTTTCATAATAATTCATCTTAATTCATCAATTCATTCATCTACAGATAAAACAACTGTGACAACTGTCACTGTTAAGAGCCAATGCTAGTGTATTGTTTCCAGCGGAGCTTGGCATTTCGACATTGGCACACGATCGTGGCACAAGGAAAATAGACAAATCTAGTACCAATTCACGACACAACGCACAACTAAATCGGATTCAGGCCTCAGTATTTTGTTTCATACACGCCGTGCATGTGTTTGTCAATTAGCTTTTTTTTCCCCATTGACGAACATGAGACAAAATATATTGCAATTTCGTCAAAGAAATCTAAGATGCCGATCTTAGAGGTTATTTTTAGAAGTTATTTTATATTTAGTTCAGGTATTCCATAGCACATCTACAAGTTAACAGCACGACACATTTTGAGTTTCTCTTGTCAGCAAGGAACCAAGGTTAAAATTATAGCTCAGCCATCTGGGCACCTAGGCTGCTGAACCAGCCTGGCGGTGAACCGCGGGTTCGACTCCCAACCCCGTCGGCCTTTGCCACTAGTCTTCCGAATCTCTCTCCCCCTGTCCTGTCCAGCTACTGTTCATCTGTCAGTAAAGGCAAAAAGCCCAAATTCTTTAAAATCAGCCCATTATTATGACATTTGTATGTATTCCAAAAAAAGACAATGACTAAAACTCAATTGAAATTTGGTGTCCAAATCAACAGTGCAATGCGTCTTACCAGGGATTTCTTCTCACAGAGGGAGTAGACAGACTCCAGGCTGGGGTCACTGTGCATTTGGTGGGTGTACATGCGGTGCTCAAACGCCTCCACCTTCTGGATGACCTTCTTCAGGGCGGGGTCCTTGATGCCCATGTCATCCACGGGGTCCAGCAGAGGAATGCCGTCTGGGAAACGCTTCTGCACCTCCTGATAAGAGGAGGAGACAAGAAACCATTACAAAAAGAATGCGTGAAATTATTTTTGACTCAAACATATTTACAGAAAGAGTTGGAGTAAGGAAGACTAGAGAATAGAGAGTAGATTTGGAGGGCTTCCAGGCTAGAAAAACATATCCAACATATAAAATCATAGTTCCATGTGCATATGGTTAAATTGACATGAAAAGATATATGCAAAAACATACGTTTGCCATAAATACCTGTATCGACTTGAGCATGAGCTGTCTATTGTCAAAGGGTCTCAGATCCTTGGGGATGTATAGCCGGACTGAGCTAATGGAGTTCAGGAGATGCAGCATTACTGGAACCACCTGAAAATAAGTAATAAAAACATATTTAATACCATATGGTAGTAGGGCTTTAACCAAAAAATCGATACATCGATGCATCGATTTGCATAACACGTGTCGACTCCAAAAAGCACGAGTCGATAAGTTGTTTTTTTCCCTTCCTCCGAGGGAAAGGAGTAAAGAGGAGGAATTAAACATTTACCTTTGTTTTCCCCTTTTTTCTTTCTCTATGTGTGCGACGCGTGTGTATATAATTCAACTGTAATATTGGTTACTGTCACTCACGGACAGAAGTCTCCTTTGAAGTTTCCTTTGCAACTCTATCGGAGTTCAGCCTTAAGGCTTACCAATCTTACGCAGCGCGATCTTGCGCTCTGGGCGCACGGTGTTCCACTGATCATTGCGTACACACGGATAAGATCGAACAGCAAACAGTGTCAAAGGAATACAGGACTTCATCAACCACCACCCGTGCGTAGTACGCACGGGACGCATGCTTCTGTCCGCGTCATTCTCATTAATTTACTGAATAGAACAGAAAAGAAACGCGGCGCGATATGGTGGTGGTGGTGGTGGTGGAAGAGGAGGAGGGCGCTTCATGTAAATGGATCGTATTCTGATGTGGCCGCTGTTAGAATGATCATGTCTTCTGTTGGGCGCGCGGCGTTCCACTGATCATTGCGTACACGGATCAGATCGAACAGCAAACAGTGTCAGAGGAATACAGGACTTCATCAACCACCACCTCCCCGCCCGTGTTACAGTGCAGTGGCCGTCTTGTTCCTCGTTTCGCATGCGACGCAAGGGACGCATGCTTCTGTCCGCGTCATTCTCATTAATTTACTGAATAGAACAGAAAAGAAACGCAGCGCGATATGGTGGTGGAGGAGGAGGAGGCTTCTTGTAAATGGATCGTATTCTGATGTGGCTGCTGTTAGAACGATCATGTCTTCTGTTGCGTTCTAATGTGTGGGCTGCTCAGTGCTGTGTATTGATAATGTTAGCCTATGTGTTTTTATGGCTGGCCTGGGAGTGGACGCTGCGCTGTGTGCCAATATTGTTTTCATATTGTATTAAGCTTGCCACATGCGCCATGCGTAGCCTCGCGATGTGTTTTGTATAAGCACTGCGCCGGCATATAGCGGCACCATTTGATCCCCACCCCCCCTCGGGGAACCACCACGACGGACCCCCCCCCCGCGCCATAAAACGATAAATCGATACAACTTCGACTTGACTGTCTGACAAGTCGACTTGAAAAAAATTCAAGTCGTTAATGCCATATGGTAGTAGGCATTACAATAGTCTACACGCAATGGTTGATCAAAAAGATTGGCATTGTGGCAGCAGTACCACCACTTACGCCTTGTCCATAAAATCATTTGCCATTTTTAAAACATTTTAAAAAGTTAAAACAGCTGAAGTGACTTCCTTTTCAAAAAGTATTTATATAAAGACGTTTACTCCACAGACAAAGCCAACTGGGGTTGTGACAAATCATGACAAAACTTTTTTTAAGCCGAACAAATAATTATAAAGATGGGAACAAAGGGTCTGCTTACAACACTGTTTTCTGTTTTTTATTCAGTTCAAAATAGTGCGTTTGTTGTCATGATTTGTCTCAACACTTGAAAGGTATACGTCTGTTTGTGTGTTTGTGTGTGTGTGTGTGTGTGTGTGTGTGTGTGTGTGTGTGTGTGTGTGTGTGTGTGTGTGTGTGTCACCCACCTCCATCTCTCCAGTCTTTGTGTGTATACTGTATATGTTTATGTTTTATGTGTCTTGCACCCACCTGCATCTCTCCGATCTCTCCCGGAGCAGCAGGTTTTGCCGCCTCGGTGGCAGAGTCCTTCACACTCTCTTTACTGCAGTGGACCAACACCTCAACCACATACAGAGGCTCTGCGTCTGAACCGGCCTGCACAACCAAATGAACACATTACATATTGTTGTCAGGGTTATTATTATTATTTTTAAATGTGGTGTTTGATTTCGGTGTAGTTTGTTTTGCAAGTGCATAAGCGAAGTTATTTTAAGTTAGATTTTAGTCTTTTGTTTTTAAAGCCTTTTAATTATAGGTACTGAAAAGGTAGGATGAAATAAGTGATTATGAGTATTTATATTTAATTTTAGTGTGGGTTAGTTTTGAATTGTTATTTATTAGTTTTGGCTAACCTTTTTAATGTTATTGTACATTCTTCTGCATGCAACCAAAACAGACAAGTGGGAACCCGACAACCCACCCACAACTGGTACTTACCAGGATTAAAATTTAAAAAACAAATCTACAAGCTCAAAATGCAATGCTTGGCGCCGTGTTTTAAGGCTGCACATCTGCTACTTTTGTCCGGGGATAAGAGTTTTCTTGACAGCGATGAAAGGCAATGTGTTGAGACATAATACCGTACCTTCACGTTAGTCTTCTTAGAGAAGTTAACCACCAGGCCCCAGCCAAAGTCGGAATCTTCATTTTTCACCTGAAGGATTGCAAATATTATATTAACGTAATTTCTGGATTATAAGCCGCACCTGCATATAAGCCGCACCAGCTAAATTTGAGGCGAAATACTGATTTTTCCATGTATAAGCCGCACCTGACTATAAGCCGCACCAGCTAAATTTGGGGCAAAATACTGATTTTTCCATGTATAAGCCGCACCTGACTATAAGCCGCACCAGGCAACAAGCTTCATGTTAGAGCAGTGGTTTTCAACCTTTTTGATCCCAGGGCCCACTATTTATTCAGCATTTGAGAAGCATTTGTGAAACCAAATGGACCCTTGCGGGTCCATTTGGTTTCATGTTTACGCTCTCAAAGAGTTACATCTGGTTAACCTACTTTCCATTATTCAGTCTGGAGGACCACCTGGAACCCTCTCAGGGACCACTGGTGGTCCCCGGACCACCTGTTGAAAACCCCTGTTAAAAAACCACCTGAAAAAATCCATAGATTTGCCGCACCATTGTATAAGCCGCAGGGTCAAAAGCATGTGAAAAAGTAGCGGCTTATAGTCCGGAAATTACGGTACTCTGCAACATGAGAGAATAAAGATGCTGGTTATTTCATGCATTTACTGTAAGTGTGTGTGTTTTACCTTGACCAGTCGTCCAGGCTGTAAAAAGGGTAAACAGTATTTGGGTTTGTGGACAAACTCTTGGATCTCCTTGCTCAGCTTGGCCAGCTGCTGTCTGATCTTGAAGTAGTTGACAACGACTTCTTCATTCGGGATCTGGATGGCATGATACTGTTCCTCCAACTTCTTCATCTCTGCAAAAATACAGTTTACCAATATTAACACAAATTAAAGAAAAAAAAAGTTCATGAATGCTAGTTTATTGGATATTCTCACCACAAATGTTGTCAGGGATAAGGGTTTAGCGCATTGGAGTCCTAATTGGAGCCCTAAATGGAGCTCTATCAGAATTAAATTTATACCTAACTTATTTGACTTTTTTAATATTTTGAAAAAGCTTTTGGAATAGTTCAATGTGCCAATTTTTTGACATGTTGGGGGCTGGGCATTTTAACTATCGAAAAATGTTTTAAATAGTTTAAAAAGGCAAAGAAGTCAAGGGATAAGGAGTTTAGCTGTGACAAAAATCTAGGTCTTAAAGTTTTAAATGAGAATAATTCAACTAGCAGACACAGAAAAGCAGAATTAAGATTGTCTCTATAAACAACCAACACCTGGGCAGGTAAGTTAAATCATGATTCTTAATAGCTCATAAAAGTTTGGCGTTTGACAAGAAATTATTCAGATTTACTTGGGGATATTTGAAGTAAAACATATTTTTTCCAACTACATTCGGATGCTGACTGCATGGACGCAGTTTTCATGGATGAACTTACTCTCCACTACCCCAGGCAAGGCCCTGTAGTGCTGGAACTGGTAGAAGGATTTCTCCAGCATGTACTCTGGGTTGATCTCCTCCACACGCAGCAGGTTCAACACCATGTTGTATGTGAGGTGGAAGGCGCTGTTCAGAGGGTCTGCAGAGCCCTGCACACAGCACAAGAGTTCCACACATTGTCAACATGTTACTATGTCATTAATATACCTGAGAGGTGTTGTGTGGACGTGATAAAAAAAAGTTCCCCCATTCTGTGTTTCCTAGAAATGGAGGTCTGAAAATGTTAATGATTTGACTTTCAGGACCAGAAGAGTGTACAAATGGAAGCAAATGAAGCCGCTGGGATCTATTTGATTCACATTTGTGCACTCAGGAAAATTTTGGAAATGGGTGGAAACCCCCTTAAACCAATTTAGATCCGAGGCCCATTCTATAAGTGTGAATCAAAATGTAATCGATAAAACTACTAAAACAAACAAACTAGGGACCCTAGTGACACATTATTAAACATGGAGTGCAACTTCCTCCAAGAGACCCTGGAGAGATCTCAAACACCAAGCCAACAAGCGGTTTCACATGAACACAAACTCTTTCACGCTGAGCCAATGGTCCTACGTCAAGAACATAGAAACATTATTCACTAAGACAGCCAAGGGCCAAATAATTCACTCAATAATTCACCCAAATGGCGTACGAAAGATGCCTTGGGCAACGTGCCACACCCAGGAGCCGTACTGGCCATGGTACAAATCGCATCATTGGTCTGAAGTTTACGCAGTACGTATGTATCGTTCACACGTGTTGTTGTGAATATTTTAATGGAGCAACACAAGTCCCAGTGACTCAGAAAGAACAATTAAAGCGTCTATCTGGCAAGCTCAAATCAGTAATTCAGAGGAACTGCCAACTGTCAAGTGTTTTTGAGAGATGCTCTTGGGACCATTCTGGCAGCAGGAACATGGTTACAGCATCTCTGAAGAGAGCGGGATTTGGTATAATATTGAGGAGAACTGGCTCTTGGAAATATTCTACGGTTCATCGAGGTAAAGCAGATATAGTCAAGCAAAGTTTGGAAAACAGTAACTATCTTTGCTGACAGGCAAGAAACCTTTTATGTCCAAAACATCTTTCAAGAAATGGAAAAAAAGATCTTGTTGTTCCAAAGGATCCAAACAATATTAATGTTTCTTTGGCTAAAAATGTATAAATATTCACTTTACACTAAGTCTGCTCAACCAGAGTTTCATGAGAAAATTGATTGAGTCTTTGTTTTGATTTATGGAGCCTGGAGGGAGCCTTTGATCATATGAGACAACATACGCTTCCCTTGGGTTCTTTGTGACGTCACTCCTTTGGATCACTTGACTGCTCGATTGGCTTTCCCTTCAGGCTCAATGCATTGACAAACAAAAAATCTAGGGGCTTTTTATGAGAATTGCAGCTAGGATGACGCTGGATGAACAAACCAACGGTGTTTACTGGCCCAATAGCAACTCCCGGTGACCACATGTCTAAAATATGAATGCTTCTAAAGTCAATAGTCTGTCTGATCAGCGCGAGCAGCTCCACCATTGCTGTTTTTTGGGGAGACGAGAGGAGCTCGTCCTCTACCATGAAATAGAATGGTGGCGAATAGTGGTCAACAAACAATTGCTAGCGTCATCTAGTGGTCTACGAGTTAAGGCTCCCATGAGTGGAATATATAAACACATATTGGGTGATTCTTCAAAGTTTGGTGGAAAAACTCCACAAAACTTACGTTGTAATAAAGATTAATTAATTACACGGTCAATGCAAATCTACAAGCTTACAACGCAGGTATTGTCAGTAGTATTTTTGCATGGAACGGGTACCTTGAGCAGCTGTTTGCCAACGGCCGGGCTCATTTTCTCGTCCACCATGAAGATGACGATGCCTCTCTCGTCCATTCCTCTCCTCCCAGCTCGCCCGGACATCTGGATGTACTCGCCTGACGTGATCTAGAACAGGTGCACCCACAGACAAGATGCTTAAGAAAATGCAGTGTATCCTGTGCACCAGTTTGTTTTTAAAAGAAATGTGGCATGTATCTGTAGTGCAGACAAGGACAACAATCGAATATAGTCTAGTTCACCGGTTCTCAATGTAGTGTCTGGGGACCCCTAGGTCCCCAAAAGAAATCATGATTTGCTGTGACACACATTTTCCCTTCACCAAACAGGCCTGGCTCCGACTAATCCCAGTTTCATGATTTAAGTGGTTCAAAACTGATGAAACACAACGTTACAGTTTCATTTGCCGAAAGAATCCCATGTGTAATTCAGGTATGTTTACAGGGCTCTGTGCTCTAAGTGTGGTGGAATGAGTGAGCGCGAGTTGTGCCTGCGTGGAGCTTTGGCAGAGACAGTCACCAGATGTTCCTCATGAACCTCTTGGAGGGCAGCTTCCTCTGCTCTTGCATTCTCTCGGTGTGCGTTTCTGTGAGACTTTTTAATGGGGCCTGGTGTGCGCATGTGTGCGCACACAAGACCCCGAGAGTGCACGTGTACAAAGTGACGACGCAGGGTTCGGCTTCTAAGTGAAGGCAGCTTGATATATAGCCTTTGGCCCTTATAAACAATATGTGGCTGTTTATATGATGACATAAACCATCCGGTTTCCAAGACCTTAAGTTCTAGAGGGCTCACAAGCAGCAGGCGGCAGTGTGCCTGCTCCACACTGCACTCAGGTCAGTGTGGTGTAAATAAAAGGCACCGACGTAGCCAGAGTAAAACCATAACAACTAAAGGGACGCAGGGAGAACATTCACCTGGTCATAGTGCTAAGTAGCTTAAGTCAGCATCCAGGACTGCCATTGAAATAGATCTACGTCTCCCGTTATCATTATGATTTACAGTAACAATTGATGCCGCTGACGTTAACGCTACTGTACGTGACGTAGTTACCGGCGCCGGTTTAATTCGATCCCCATGCTAACAGCAGCTAGCAGCGACCGCATCCACCATTGATAGACAATAACAAGAGACCCACCAAACCGCAACCGGAAGTGTGTGTCGCCAACTAACTTGTCCGTGGGGAAACATGGACCGAAATATGAAATATGAGTTTTTGATGAAAAAAACTGGCACTGGCTACCTCCAAAAATATGAAAAAGGGCTGGCACGGAGAGTGTTAAGAAAGCATCCAGGACTGCTCTGTGTACGCGTTCATGTTCTCGTTTCTTTGTATGATAGCGTCACAGTGAATAGCAATAAAATAGCAGCTCTGCAATCTCACTACGCATCTCGCAGCGACACGGCAACTGCTTTTTCCCCCATTTGTTCTTTGAAGCATATGTATTTTTAGTTGTCAAAGCAACAAGGATTGTCTGTGTGTTGTGCTGTGTGTTCTTACAAAGCGATGGCTTTTGCCGTCAAACTTGCGTGCACTCGTGAAGAGGACGGTGCGCGCTGGCATGTTGATGCCCATGGCGAATGTCTCCGTAGCAAACAGGGCCTGCAAGAAACGGTGGCAGATGTACAAAGGTCATCAAAACATGGAGTCCATAGCTTATACTGTATTTTGACAATAGCGGCGACCAACACCCTTCTCAGTAAGGATCAACCTGCAATCATTAAGACCTGGACAACAGCACATTAAGGTCAATGCATCATGAATAATAAACAACAGCAATGCATTAAGTTCCAGGCCTCACAAGCACTGCATGGATGATATTGCATTGCACCTCAACTATTCAGTATGTCGATAAAATAGAACTAGCAGATCTTCATTTGTTGGAGGTGGTCTCCCTGGGTAGGACAAAGTACTGGTTGAGCAGTACTGCCTGAAGCTCAAAGTGCAAAATTTTAGCCAAGCCAAATGGGGGAGGAAACCTGGATTCCAATCACAGGCAGGAAACACGGGTATGGATTGCACCTTTATATCAATCTTTACTTTTATCTGCAGACAGAGAGCAGTCCTTTTCTAGTCCTACCTTGAGCAAACCTTCACCGAACAGGATCTCGATGGTCTCCTTCAGGATGGGTAGGAGCCCCCCATGGTGGATACCAATCCCTCTCTTCAAAAGGGGCAATACATGTTCCACCTGTGAAATGCACAGAAGTTGCGTTAGCATTCCCCTAGCCAGGCAATCCAGAGATCTCTGCTGTTAGTTTCTGCAACAGCAGAGGCTAACAAACCCTGCACTCACTGTTTTCAAATCAATCACCATCCCAATATGACGGATAGATTAATTTTACATGCAACTTAGCTACTAACAATTAACTAGCAACTTAGCTACTAACAATTAACTAACAACTATCTACTTGCTGGTGGTAGAGATGGGATATTTTAAGTGAAAATAGCACATGATGTAAGTAAATAATTAATTCCATTAAGTAATGACAACTGACAATCATCCTCCTGACCTGAGGTAGTTTTTTATCTTCATCAGAAAGACAGTCAATAGCATTGTTGAACACTTCCTCTACGAGACGTTTCTCTTCCTCTGCGACAAGGGAAACAAAAAGAACATGGTACAAACAACAAAATTAACCATTTGCATTTATTTTGCATCTGTCCTTGAAACACATACACGAGAAAGTGCTAACTGGGTGCACCGACAGCTTCAGCAAATCAATCTGACTGACAGAGTAAATAGCACAGAAGATACTGCGGCACATCTCACACAGAGAAAATGGATGAACTATTTACATCATTGCGACAGCCACAATAACAAAATGTGACTCTGTGTACATACTGTATCTCACTTTATTTGTAGCATGACATTCCATCACTATCCTTTCTAGCGTGCAATCCCTTCTGCTTAGCCTTAAGGCTGCAATGCAGCATACTTTAAACCACGGTGAACTTTTTTGGACTGTCGAAATAAACATAGTTCTGTAATCTGTGGTAGGTCTGCTAGTATTTGCCTCTATGGCAACACTTTGCATAAATGGCACATCTACTGCTGTGTGAGCTTGTAGATACGTCATTTTCGTCTCAAGAATATTGTTAGGTAGCTAGGTTGAAGTGGTTAAGCGTGTACTCTGTATGAACTGAAAATAAAATTACTGGACGAAAGAAAGACTGTCAGCTTGGTTTGTCTCAGACAGTCCAATGGTCTACAGTATTCCACTCACACCTAACACTGCCCAGAAACTATGTGTCATAGCAGGGCTAAAGAGGGAGCCAGAGAGAGAGAGCACATGTAGAAGAGAAGTGGGAATCGCAAAAGGTTATGACGGGAGTCGAAAGTCCACAGAACGAAAGGTTGTTTTGGAGAGAGTAGAACTGAGTGAGAGAAACAGAGAGGGAAAGAGTTTGTTTGGGACTGAGCGGGACTGAGAGAAGAGGAACAGAGAAGCAGCCACGTGTTTCGTATCCTCGCTGACCATGCAGACAGGAGGGTCCGACTCTGAACAACTCCAGACCAGCAACAGCAGACTATAAATACCCATGAGGAGAGGCAGCCTCAATTATCAAAGCAAATACCAAGTACTAATGTGCAGGGGGGGGGGGGGGAATAAAACATTCACCATAATTTATGCTTTCGTGTGGAAAATATGTAAAACTGAATACACAGGTTTACAACCAGAGTGGTCGTTTGGGATAAAAATCAAGCCTCCTACATGCAAGGAGTTTTGAGGTATCAAGCTCATGAATAGATTGTTGATACTGGGAGAAATTTGTAAATATACAAGTCCTGGAACACTGATGTCCATTGCTCGAAGGGGTGTTGTGGACTCAATGGTGTCTGGATATTAATCCCACACGGTAACTGTAGTGCTTCAATTTGGGAATCAAAATTGCAAAAGGGGCAGGATGCCGGTAGCCAAGTGGGTAAAAGTGTTCCTGAGCAAAACACTTAACCGCCAACCGCTGCCCAGGCAGTGCATTGACAGCCACTTCCCACAGTAGTTAGGATAAAGACATGCAGATGACCCATGTTTTGCCTGTACAGTTGTGTAGCAAATATCCTCACAATAAAGAGACAAAATTATATATTATTCAGATACAGGTTACTAATTAAGAATTGTGGGAGGATCCCATTGCAATCAGAACCAAAGACTCACTCCCCTATCCTCCGCCGCAGTCTGAAAACACCTTTTCATTGTGCAAATAGTATATGCCATCATAATATAAAGAGGCCTTGTGAAATCGATATACCTGTATAAAATCATCACAGCTGAGTAAGCGCACAATGCCTCTTATTTATTACTCTGCCACAGTAGGTTACCACCAATTACGTAGAAAGAGCACCACTGTCTAAATGTGTCTTCGAATGTGGATGTTCTATTCCACTAATAGATTCAAGATTGATGAAATCTTCCACGTTTAGATCTAGACGCTGGCTTGCCAAGACTAATTTGAAGCGACATTATCTGCGAGCATACGCAGAGCCGCCTCCATAAAGAATCCTGTCACTTGTCTAATGGACTAAACTGTTGAAAACAGCTGGGCGGGCACGAAGAGGCACAATGAGCCATATTCATTGCCATCAGAGTGGAGATGAGTCAGAATGTGCCCCCGCCAATCTGTCCTGGCAGACGATTTCTGTGAAAGTCACCACTTTAACTCAATTCTTATCTCACTCAATTTCCTTGCTGAACCATGTTTAAGCTCCCAATTATATTCTCTGTAATTAACGATATTCTACATCAGGGGTTTTCAACAGGTGGTCCGGGGGACCACCAGTGGTCCCTAAGAGGATTCCAGGTGGTCCCAGGATTAATGATGGAAAGTTGTTTAAGCAGATGTAACTCTTTGAGAGCGTAAAAATGAAACCAAATGGACCCTTGCGGGTCCATTTTGTTTCATGTTTACACTTTACAGAGTTAAAATATTCATCATTTGAATTATTAATTAATACACAACTAGATAATGCAAAAGAATGATCCAGGGGTAGACATTAAGGGAAATTTGCCAGGGCCAGTGGCTTTTAAGAATCACTGGCCCCACAACTGTAACCACTGGCCCAGGTAATCGATCCCCATAGTCTGCAAAGTGCTGTGCATTAAATGCATTCAAGTTAACAGCACTCTTTTCATGGGGGTCCAAACCAGTAGACCGTTCAGCAAGCTGACCCTTATACAATGCAGAATGCCTAAAACAATTAAGGCAAGGGGTGAAAGAATGCCTGCATCCAACATAATGTATAAATAATTATAACAAGTAGTTATACATTTCTACAGCCTTAAATGTATTTGATCGACCCTAACATTTTGAAGCATTGATTCTCTCTGCCCCTTCAACCCCTGTGATCTATTGCTTGATTGTTTCATTTCACAAATCCAGCCTGGAATTGTGGACAAAACCAAAATAAATCTTTGGTGTCCGTGGGGCTAAAATATCATCAAATGGTGGTCCGTAGCTCAAATTCTGAATAAATAGTGGGCCCTGGTATCAAAAAGGTTGAAAACCACTGTTCCACATTCATGAATTACCTAACACTGCAATTAGATCACAGAGATATTTTGCATACTTCAGAGTCCGTACAAGCGACAGTGGACACTTACCACCGCCAGACATTATAGCCAAGTCACTGAAACGTGATTCCAAAATATTTTACTATGCAAGATGGTGACATCTGGGAAAATAATACATTCACTGGAAAAGCTATAAACTACCTTTGTTGAAGTCCAGCTTGGACACCTGTAGAGCATAAGCTTCACACTCCTTTTTACTGAAGCTGAAGATGATGACAGGCTGAAAGTTCCTCTCCATGATCATTTTCACAATCTTGAACACACTGGATGGACCTGGGGAGGTGCAGGGGTACATACAGTACTTGTAAAACACACATTCCTTCATACAATGTTTAATATGAATTGTTTAGCCTCGATTAATGTTAGAGATTTTCAAAATGTTTGTGGAAATCTTATTTTTGAACATATTCCAGGGTCACTTGACATGAGATTCAAATCTGAATTGTAAAGATAGCCTGGACACTGGATAAGCCTGAGGTATGCTTTGTCGTACTAGTGGTGCACTTGCAGCAAATAAGATCACTTGCACTGCAGTCCTAAAGATCAGACGCAGCACAGAAACAAATCAGAGCTGCTTGCAATATTAACAAAGATAAACACACCTTTAGTCCCTTTCCTCCCTCTTGGGTCCCACTTTCCGCCAGGTTTGCCGCCAGTATCGCCAGTGGAGTCTCTCAGGACATTCATTGCCGTGTTGAAATTATCCTCTCTGAAGTCACCCTGGAGACAGCATAAGGCACACAGGTTACAGTACGGTATAGCTCTCAGCCTCTCTTCACATCTAATGTACATTTTTCATGTACATCGGTTTTGTTCATTACAGCTGAGTGAGCTGACAGACACAAATGGATTGTCATTCTTCTCTTCGTTTGTGAGAAGGCCACAACGGAAGGACGTGCTGGACGTTACTGTTTTTATCCTCAAATGCCTTTTAACAACAATGTAGGATTTGTGGGTTATTTGCAATTCAAATGAACTAAAGATACAAGACAGATCTTTAGATCACATGTTATGTACTTCTGTTAAAGACTAAAATTATAAAAGCTGAGTAAACATGGACACTAGACCAGGCCTTACATTCTCATCCACCACCAGGTGTAGTCCATCGCCCCCTGCTGGAAAGATGTAGTGCTGCAGAGGAGTAGGTCGATAATCCGTGTATACCACGTGACAGGGCTATGGAGAGAAATTAAGACAGGAATACCTGTAGTTCACTACAGCTCACAGTCAAACTAGTGGAAAACAACTAAGAAATATTCTTTTAACAACACACACACACACACACACACACACACACACACACCCACACACACACACACACACACACACACACACACACACACACACACACACACACACACACACTATTGTACCAACGTACCTGTTTGTGGAGGTGACAGATCCACTCTGCAAACTGTCTGGCGTTGGGAATGGTGGCCGACAGGAAGACGTAATGCACGTTGTCAGGCAGGAGAATAATGGTCTCCTCCCACACCACCCCGCGCTCTGGAATGTACAAAATGTGTTCATTCTCATTTCCAATCCCAACACATGCAGTTAAATGTTGTTTGTTGTGTTTTATTTATTATTCCATGCATGCACCTGAGTCTCTCATGTAGTGGATCTCGTCAAAGATGACCCAGGCCACCTCTCGCATGATCTCAGAGCCTCTGTACAGCATGCTCCTCAGAATCTGGGAATTACATTGAAGACATTAATTACTACTGTAGATTATTGGCATCAACTGATAATAACGCCTTGCCCACATGTGCCCTATTGAAACATTTCCTGCATTGATAGCCAGTTGTAGATCAGCTATTTTAAACTTTTTGCCTTCGAGTAGTGGCATGACCAAAATCTGATTAAGACGCGTTTACAGATACAGTACATAAATGCATATCCATGAGGCGGAAGAGTTGCAAGGTACAAGAGTTGCAAGGTACAAGAGCACTGTAGCTTGCATATACAGTACATGCAGAGAGAATAATCATAACATTAAAGAAATACCACTCCTGTGTTATGTGATGGGTGCTCTTAGCGTAAAATCATGATATAAAATAGACACTATGACATCAAATTATCCATTTATTGTAAATGGCAATTTAACGTTTGTGTAAGGACCAAACTAAGCTGATTTGCTCAGACAAAATAAGCAGATTTGCTTGGATACTATGACGTAAAATTGAAAAACGTGTTTCCATTCGTATGAATACATTGAGAAACATTGCGACGTCTCACCTCAGTTGTCATGACCAGGCAGGAGGCAGTGGGGTTGATGGTGACGTCTCCGGTCATCAGTCCTACATCCTGGAACTCCTCGTACATCTCTCTGTACTTCTGGTTGGACAAGGCCTTGATGGGGCTGGTGAAGATCACACGCTGCTTCTCCCTCAACGCAAGCGCAATGGCATACCTGCAATACACGATGATAGTCAGGTTTGAGGTCAGCATTGACTAGCTAGTCGTGAGTTAACTCAGCCCTGAGTTAACTCGGTTAATTCATTTAGTGCGTGATCTCGTGCGTTGGGTCCATTTGGTTCAATTGCAACAAATGCAGGCGTCAGTCGATTAAATATTTTAATCGACTGACAGCTCTAATTTTATTAAAGCATGTCAACAATGTGCGCCAAATATGGAGATACTAGATCAGCCAAAGCAGCTGATGTCATGATGACGACGTACGTGGGCATACACCTCAGCTGTCTTCAACACTGTACATTCACCCATGGTTGTGCACAAACGTGTTGCAGCTCACAAGGGCTGCAATGATTAATTGATTAATTGTAATTGAATCAATTATTCAATCAGTTGTCAACTATTTTAGTAATCAATTAATCAGTTCATCAACTAATTGCAGAGGTTTCCCCACTTAACCATAGTTTTTTTCCCCCACTGTTAAGTGAAAAACCCATTTTTCATCATTAATTAATGTACCTTAAAGATGTGTGGACATGCTAAAAGGGTTCCCCCCTACCCATTTTTCATCATTAATTAATGTACCTTAAAGATGTGTGGACATGCTAAGAAGGTTCCCCCTATTCTGTGTTACTTAGCTATCACCTTTAAGGCGATAGCTAAATAAGAGTCATAATCCGATGAATCGGTTATTCATTAGTTGCAGCCCTAGAGTTCATGCAGTTCTCGCATAGCGTGTGTTTGGTTCACCACTCCAGCCGGGCATCGTGGTCCTTGTGCTGTGCCAGCAACTGGGAGGCGGGCAGATGAGAGGACTCCAGGTCGTCCAGGAGAGCCTGCTTGCTCTTCCTCTTGGCCTGTATGTGGCGCCGTTTCTCCTGCAGCGCCTCCATGTGTCTCTGCTCCTGGCTCTGCCGTTCCAGCAGCAGGCGCTTCTCCAGCTCCTCCTGCTCTCGCGTCAGCTTGACCTTGTTCTCCTGGATGAGCGACCTGTTCTCCCGCTGGTACTGCTCCATGGCCTGCTTGGTGCTGTCCACGTCCAGGTTGTTGGTCAGGTTGTACACGATGTCTTCCACCTGCTCCAGGTAGTCGTTGTATTCCCTCAGGCTGCGGAAGTCCGCTTCGGCCTTGTTGTACGTCCTGAGCACCTTCTTGCGGATGTCCACCTCCTTGTCCACGGAGGGATCTTCGAAGAGCTGCACGCGGAAGTTGTTCTTCCTCAGGGGCGTGTCGCACTGCGTGCATTTGCCCATGCCGTGCTCAAACATGTTGGAGTTCACGCAGTTTTCGCATAGCGTGTGACCGCAGACGTTCACCATCAGTTTCAGGGATGGATTACTGAACTTGGTTGTTTTGCATGTTGGACACCCTTGGCGATCCATGATGTGTATCCGTGGCTTAGTATAAGCTTAGAAATCACCTTCTCTGTGGGGCCTCCTCGCAGGAGCTTTGCAAGTGCTAAGCACTGGAATAGCACTCATACATGGCATACAACCACTTTTATTAATGTGTGCGGCACAAACGTGTAGCAAAGCTTGACCAATCCGTGAAACTGATGGGCCACAACGTACTTTAGCGCGCTTGGTGGCGTCTCACTAGAGACGACTCAGCCAGGTTTGAGTTGCAACCCGGCACAGAATTCGGGCTCCAACCGTAATCCTAAGCCTAAATGCCCGACCCTCAACCTAACCTCACAGACCTGACAGTCTGTGAGGTGGTTGAGCGTCGGGCATTTAGGCTTAGGATTACGGTTGGAGGGGGCTAGGGTTTTGCTAGAAACATTGCTACACCTACCCCTAAACCTAACCACAAGCTAAGATGGTGCTGATAAGCAGACAACTGGGAATTATCGCTTGATAACGTAGAAGTGGGACATGGCAACAACAGTGGCCTGTGGGTTGATGTGTGACGTCATCACATCAACTGTAAGGCACGTCCACTCCTGGGCTAGTTCTGCAGCTGGATCCTTTTGGATACTTCACTCCTGGGCTAGTTCACACCATGGAGCAAGAGATGGGCAGTGTCGTTAGGCCAATCAGAGGCAGGCTGGGGTGCGTCTTTCTTTACTCAACTGGACCATAATTTTGAATCACACCCAATGTCCCCATCTTCACAAAGAGAGATTCAGTGGGTTCTCCGGAGACAGATCTTTGGTTCCCAAACCATCCCCTGGTCAGTCGATCGGGACAAACAGTTATATGACATTTTCATAGGTGGTTCACACAAAGCACAGCACATAGCAGTGAGACTCACTCTGCACAGACCGTCTTGCCAGCGGAGGTGTGTGCAGATACCAGGACAGACTGGTTGTTCTCGATGCATGATAGGGCCTCACGTTGGAACGGGTCGAGGATGAAAGGATACTCCTACAACAGAAGCAAGGATAGAGGATTTCTTTATAACAATTTTCAGCTTAAATTGTATTTTCACGCCATCCCCTCCTACTATATACAAAAACAAATGTTATCAGCTGTTGGTGATGAGGAGATTAGAGCCCCCGTCACTTCACACAAGTGTGATTTTTTTAAAAACTCATATACTGGATGTCCAAACTGATGCATTTCATGTTCAACATTAAGGATAATTTCACTCTCATTTAATCATCTCAAGTGGTGACAGTGTTGTATAAATATATTTAATTATATTGAATGAAAGAAAAAACTCCCTTTTCATCTGCCCTTTCTTGTTTATATACAACATCATGGGGGCGGCCATCATGCATAGTGCATATAGACTAGAAATGCTCCTACCAGGCTAATTTTCTGAGCAATGCAGCACAGTGAAGGTGTCTGCCGCTCTGTATGAGCATGCCAATGTGATCATACAAGATCCAGCCTAGCAACAAAACACAAGATTTAAGCAGACACAATATCCAATCGCGGTGCTTTGATGCTTCAAAATGAGTGTACATTGACGCAATAGCAGGCGTTAACTCATAAGGGGCGATCACAGTGGGCAACGAGTGGATTAAACATGTAGGCCATGTCTATTTGCGAGAGGTGTCACCTCTGATGGCATACCCAAAATATGGACATCAGGAAAAGTTGTTATGCAGTTATTGGAACGCAAAGAAAACAAATCGGGGATACAACTCAACTAGAATGGCGGATAAACATCAAACCTACCTTAGCAGCTTTCCCCACACGAGGTTTCAGCGGGACGTAGGTCTCATTGGAAGGCAGAGCAACCTGTGGAACAGCAGCGGTTTAACTTAAATGCACATTTAGAAATAATTCAATAAAACCTTTTGATTTGTCTTCATCCTGTCCTTACCTCATGCGTGCAGCCTTCCACTGTCTCTACTTGCTCCACCTTCACCTGGGGCATAAAATCGGTAATGCTGCTGGAAAATGGACTAAAAGAAATTCACGTTATCTTCAGAAGTACAAAATGCTGCATAAGCAACATCATCAACTATGGTCCACCTGATATCTATTATATATAAAGTTCATGTTAAAGGCATGTGCAATTCTGCACCCACTGCATGGCCATCAATGATTTTCTGTTGAAACAAAAGTGATGAAAATGGCATGGTGGTTTGGAAATACTTCACAAATCTATTAATTTGATGACTACTCGCATGTGCGTGTGGAAGAGAAAATTATTGTGAACGCAGTGAGCAAAGATTACCATGTAAGTGTGTGTGCGTGCTTGCATGGGTGCGTCACACTCCATATTTTTTTTTCCACATATATGGAGTGTATGCAGGCCAGAAATCGTGGCAAAAGAAGATTTTGATATCGCTATGCAACAAAAGAGGGTTAAGGCGCACATGCTGCTTAGATATCTCAATTAAATGAAACATTTAAATCTTACTTTATGTCATAATTGGCCGTGTCAGGTCGAGCTCTCTTCCCAAACATAACTTCCTCAGAAGGATCAGGGTCGGCTGATCTCTTGGGCTTGGCAGGTAAGGATGGGCTGCCATCCCTCTCACTGCCACGTTTACCACCAAGGACTTTCCTGGTAGAGAAAGAAAACAGTGCTCAATGTTAACAAGTTTAGTATTTTACACACAAACTTTGCCTCTCTAAAACAAAGGAGTACTGTCAATAAATCATAGGAAAACATCATAACTAGACTAGTTATAACTAAACATTTGCCAAAGACTTTGACATTGTGACTGGTGTGAGGCAGGGTTGCATCCTGTCACCATTACTCTTCATCATGGTCATTGACTTTGTGATGAGGAAGTCCATTACCGGGACAAACCTCGGCATCAAGTGGGGAGAGGGCAGACTAGCTGATCTGGACTTTGCAGACGACTTAGCTCTGGTTAGTCATACCCAGCTCACACTTCAAGAGTTGACCAATAACCTTCACAAGCACGGAGAAAAAGTCGGTCTACGGATAAGTCAAGGAAAGACCAAGGCTATGGCAGTCGGACAAGACCAACACCTCCCACCACTCACTCTGGGCGAGCACAACATAGAGTATGTGGACAACTTCACCTATCTTGGGAGCAACATCTCAAGCACAGGAGATGTGGAGAAAGATGTCCACAACAGAATTGGCAAAGCTGCAGGAGTGTTCCAACGGCTCCGGAACATCTGGTCGTCTAATACCATCTCTTCGACCACCAAGCTGCACCTCTATATGTCAGTGGTCATCCCAACAGTGACTTACGCCTGTGAGACATGGATGAAGACAGCCAGCATCACCAACAAGCTGGATGTCTTCCACCGACGCTGTCTCAGGTCCATATTAAAGATCTCGTGGAGAGACCACATCACCAACGAGGAGGTGATGAGGAGGGCAGGAGTAGCTGCACTGTCAGACATCGTCTCGGAAAGGAGAAGAAGAATGACTGGTCACGTACTCCGACTGCCAAGAGAGAGACCGGCAAGTGTGGCGATGGACTGGATGCCAGAAGGTGGAAAGAGGAAGAGAGGGAGGCCGAAGAAGACGTGGAGACAGACAGCCAAGGAGGACCTTAGAGAGATGGGTGTCAGCTGGCATGGAGCAAGAAGGGTCGCCAGCAGTGTTGGGACATGTGCACTACATAACTTAATATATTACATAATATATTACCAAAATGCAGTAACTTGTAATATAAATATATTACTTAACAAAAAAAATCTAGTATATTATACTTTTCTTTCTGAATTACTGCATTACTTTCAATATTACTTTCTGTCCATCTGTCTCGTTGTGTTCTTGTGAAATTATCTTGACAACTGCAGAACTGAAATACCGGTAATTACTTATTTTCTATCATTTGTCATCAAATTATTTATTCAGGAGTGACTTTTTTCAAGTTGGTTTCATATGGATTTGTCCAGATAGCCAAGTGCGCTTGCTTTATTGTAGGAATGCCACTGGCCTATGCAATATTTGATTAATAGTGACACTAAATATTTAATTATGAATTTTGTAAAAAGATTTTTTAAGTAATATGTAATAGTAATACTAATATATTACACTTGCTCAGACAGTAATATTGTAATACAATATATTGCTTTAAAATGAAGGTAATAAGTAATAAGTAATGTATTAACAAGGTAAAGTAATATTCCCAACACTGGTCGCCAGAGACCGGAGCAAATGGAGGAGCCTCGTCGCCCAGTGTTCCAATAGGAACGGGAGGAACTAAGTCTAAGTCTAAGTATAACTAAACATTTGCAAGCAAGTTGTCTCAAGCAAGCAAAAAAAACACATTGTTGACACTATTAATAATCATTTCTGCCTGATGCGAGGTTACAAAACACACTTAATTTTTTTATAATATATAATATTTATAAACTTGTTCCAGTTTATCGTTCCAGATGGTCCCCAGTTAAATGAGGAAAGTTGGTTCACCAGGTATAACTCTTTGAGCGTGCAAAATGAAACCAAATGGACCCTTGCGGGTCCATTTGGTTTCATGTTTCCACTCTCAAGAGTTAAAATATTCAGCACCTGAATTAGCCCAAGTCTACACAACTAGAGAATGTAGAAGATTAACGGTCATTTTGGCCGGTATGTTTGACTGTTTTGTTTACTCCAAAATCCAGCCTGGAATTGTAGACAAAAGCAAAACAAAACTTTGGTTTTGGGGTCTCAAAATAATGAATAAATAGTGGCCCCTGCTATCAAATAGGTTGAAAACCACTGGATTATAATAATGATGCTAAACAAACTAACTAGCCTGTTATTACTTCGTCATACGACAGTATCCACTCTGTCTGAAAACAGTAGATCTGTAAGCTCAGAACGCCTCGCGTCGCGGCGCCTTGTGGGCTTGTAGCTCTGCGGTTTTCTGAACGCGTGTTGATGACATTCCCGGCGCTCGGCCGAGTTTGAGACAACGTGTTCGTTTCTTCTTCTATTTTATAGACAATTTAAACTACTGTGAAACAGCAACAACACCTCCATTACTTACCCTGTTGTCTGGGTTGTGGAAGACGCAGGAGACTTCTTGCCAGAAGCGGTTTGTTCATCATCAAACACGCTGAACAGTCCTTCTCCAAACGGGTCCGCCATGATGCTAGTGTGTGTATATCTATGGGCTTCCCACAATGCAACTACAACACACTAACTTCTTCCGCTGGGTCGACACAAGAAAATACTTGGGGTTTCTATGGATTTGACCAGTAGAACCCTCCTCCTTCAAACACTGTATCCGGCACTTTCCACACCACAGAGAGAGGCCGTTTCCGTATCCGCCTGATGCTCTCTAAACCGGATCATAGCATGCAGCCTGGAAAGGGATTGAAAAGCCCAGTCAACGGTGTTGCCAGGTTCTGCAAAAGACAAGCAGCTAGGTTTTTTGATTGATTGAAGTATCTAATTTGCAGAATTACAGTAGAGTAGACCTACATTTCAATTACAAGTTAATTACAAGTAAAAAAAAAAAAAAAAAAAAACGACACCAGCATTATACTTATTTTACTACAATTTTATTTTACTACAATTTTCAATTCATAAAAAAATATTTAGAGACGTAAAACATGAAATCATCATAAACGGAGGTGAAATAGTGTGGGAGCAAAAGAGTGAGGGGAAGAGGGGTGAGGGAATTCAGATCTCAAAAAAAGACGCTTTAGACTAGAGATTTTACATTATGATTTTGAACAATCAATGCAAAACAAAGCTAGACATGGCAACACTACCACACTCGCTTCCGCTACGGCGGCCGAATTCTCCAAAATTCCTCCTCGCCTCCTCCTGATGATGCGGTGTGTAGTTTAGCTGTAGTGTGTACTGTATAGACCCTCTACATCCAGACTGTACACATTATTATCCACACACTAGGCTAATGGCAGACAGTTAATGGCAGGGCGATTGATGTTTTTTGTCGTCACTTAAAACATTACGGTATAATAGTTTTGTCTTCTTCACCATCATGGGTGGCAAGAAGAAAAAGCACGCAGCAGCTGCGCCTGTGGTGGTGGTCCCCCCAGCAGCAGCAGCAGCAGCAGCAGCAGCACCAGCCCCACCAGGGACCGGCGTGGTGGTGGGAGATCCTTCTGGGAAGAAACAACCACCCAAACCTAAAGGTCTCATCATCATGGATATTTACTGCATGATCTACTGTCGGCTGTCACATATACTGTTGTTTGTCTCCCTACAACACACACCAGGGGCATGATGACGTGATCTACTGTAGCTCTCTATACCTTACTGTCTATGATCTATACTGTACCATCCAAAGCCAAGTCGAAATAATATGTCTCTAATCACTCATCAGAGTCATTCAAACAGAAATCAGTAATTTAATGTTGTTGATGTCAAATGTATATGCTGACTAGAGAGAAATGCTAGAAATAAATGTCTTTGTCTGCGTTTTTCAAATTGTTGGTTTACAAGAGGCTCAATCTGTAATAAATGATACTGGTAGTTCAAAAGGTGCCGATTCTGTCAGATCTGAAAGTTATTGTTTTGAACGAATAAAGTATTCTAATACAATATTTATAACCAGTAAAGGAATAAATCCCCTCATGATGACTTCTCTAGTGGATGAAGAGCAGGTGGTCTTCCTTCTTCACTAGAGGCATTTAGAGTAGACCCAGTACATTTGTTTGTACGTGCCTGGACCGAGCGACTAACTAAATGTCATGTGTCTCTGGTCTTCCTCTCAGGTCCAAAGACCTACACTCTCAACAACACGGCCCATGTCGACACCGGTGGAGCGCCCGACAAATCAATTCTCAAAGTATGTTGACATAAAACTTATGAATCTTTCGCTGTCCGTTTGATGCAGTGCAGTGTACCCCTTTTTATGACGACTAATGTTGTTTTCTAGTGAACGTTGACAATCTCTCCTGTTTGTAACACACAGGTTGTCATCCAAACTGACTTAGAGAAGAAGATCATCAGGCTCATAAATGACTTCAGACAGGAGAACGGTGAAAAATTACCCATCTCTGGCCGACTTACCAGCAGGAAGCTGGTGGTAAGGACAAGAACTTCCGAGCAGTACACAAACAAACAGAACGCCTTTGTTTGTTGTGATTCATTTTTGTATGGAATGAATTATGACACTTAACAGTAGCTTTCTTGTGACCACAGGACCTGTACACAAATCTGCAGAAGTTCAACTTCAAGACAGAGCACATTGAGGAGGCCATGAAGAGCAGTATTCTCTATGGTGGAGACCTCGTCTCTGCCCTCGACTGGCTATGCCTCAACCTCAAAGATGGTACCGTAGCATACTATGTAGACTTGAGCCACTAGCCCAAAAAAAGCATATCATAAGGGTCCTTGAACTTGAGTTTGAGAATCAGCTTTAGCTGATTCTCAAAGTAACTGTATTGCGCTATACTACTGTAACAGCACTAACTACTAATACGATATAAACGCTGTTATTTTTGTTCACTACAGACGAGCTTCCGGATGGTTTTAGCCAGAAGATGCAGGAGGAGAACCAACGTTCCAACAGGCCAAAGTTCCAGCCCGCCACCCAACAAAAGCCAGCCCCACCCAGCCCCAAAGCAGTCCAAAGGCCCCCCAATGAGACGTCCAAGGTGTGTATAATGTGCGGCCATATACACACTCAGACATTATGCCATTTCATAAGGCTCTATTAGTTTGTGTAAGGTCACTGTTGATGATGGCGTTAGCTGAGTGATCTGGGAGTAGGAAGCTTTCTGCTTCAACTGTTGGCTTGCCATTTATATTTGATGAAGTCTCCCCGAGCAAGACACTTTTCGCACTCATTTGATCTACAACGTATGTGCCTCCTGTAATGTGCATAAAATGATGTCACATTGCATAATTTTATGCAATGTGCTAAATATTTAGTCAGGAACCACACTCATCCCAGATAGCAAAATGTATTGATTCAACGTTGAATTTTGGTTATCTAACCAAAATTCAACGTTGAATCAATACATTTTGCTATCTGGGATTTGCCTTTGGCAACATAAACATTCAACGTAACGCAGTCTGGTACCCAAGCTACTAAATATTATTATTCCTTGAACCTTTAACATAAGCCTACCTGAGGACAGCCTTAGGGTTAATCTGGTGCCTCTACAGATGTTCCGTTTTTTTTTTTTTTTTTTTACACCGGAAAAAGGAAAAAGCTTAAAAGTTAATTCCACGTATTGCTGTTGGTCAGGTCCCTGTGAAGGACGAGGCTGCGAACATGAAGGACTGGATACTGAGATATGCGGAGCAGTCCAGCGGCGAGGACAGTGACCTGGAGGAGAATGCAGGGACCAAGGCTGCATCACACAATCCAGAACTGGATGAGAAATTTGATCCAGTATGAGGACTTTGATTTATAAATCCTGACATATTTAAATACATGTATTGTATCAACACTGCGGTATATGATATGATATGAAAAATAGACGACAATAGTAGATCATCTGTTTTTATTTGTGCATTGTTTCGAAAATATCCGCCTTTAATGGCATGCGCAAAATTGGGATCGCAAGTTGACAATGGTTAATGAGATGCAATATCTGTTGTTTTACAGTTATTGTTGTGTGTCATCAGGAAAGAGACAAGAGTAAGGTATTGCAGTTTCAAAACAGTATGTCCTATTATTCTGTTATATCTGTGTAGAATGACCGGTACCTCGTACTGACCGCTAAGCTGTATGATGCAAGGGAGATGGCAGCTGCTGCAAAGAACAAACGAGACAAGGCAAACCAGAGGATGGCACAGGACAGGATCCGCATCATACAGCAAGGTGCTAAATGCATGAACACATTTCTGCCTGACAGCGATGAGTATTATTCTTCTTTGACCAGCATATATGACAAAAGACGTATCTATTCGTAGAGATGAAGCCGCTGGAGTCTCACCCCATGTTCAACCCGGCCCTGAAGGTAGTGGATGCACCGCCAAAAGAAAACAAGGCACTTCCTGTCACCGAGGAGAAAGAGGAGCTCAACTTCAGTCTGTTTGAACAGGCTGCAAAACCACCTCCCCAGGAAAAAGGTACAAATCTCTACTTGAGTGAGCAGAGCGGGTGCAAGTAAGGCGATCGGTCCCTCTGGGTACTCCGATTGGCCAGTTTAGGTGATGATGTAATGCAGGGGTGGGCAATTATTTTTCCCAAGGGGCCAAATGAGACACATAAAAGATTGTGGAGGGCCAAGACTAAAGGCTGAACTAAAGTCTGCGTGATAACGGTGATATTAATTTGATTTCAAGATAAAAGTGCAAAACCAACCATTTTGACACCAGGGACCTCAATTTATTCAGTATTTGAGCCACCATTTGATGACATTTTAGCCCCACAGACCCCAAAACTCAAGATTTCTTTTGGTTTTGTCCACAATACCAGGCTGGATTTCACAAGCAAAACAGGCAAACATAGATTAAAAAATGACCATCTTTTACATTCTTTGATTGTGTAGACTTGGGCTAATTCAGATGATGAATATTTTAACTCTCGTGTAAACATGAAACCAAATGGACCCACAAGGGTCCATTTGGTTTCATGTTTACGCTCTCAAAGAGTGTATCTGGTTAACCAACTTTCCATATTTAACTGGAACTCTCTCAAGGACTACTGGTGGTCCCCGGACCACTGGTGGAAAACCCTTTCACGGGCCGGTCAGAGTCAGCCAAAGGGCCGCATTTGGCCCCCGGGCCGCATAATGCCCAGGTATGATGTAATGGGACGTAACCTACTTGTGCGCAACACGCAAGGTTGCACTCTTCCGAGTGCCAATCTAGTTAAATTGTGCTACCAAAGATGCAACACAAAAAAGGAGCATCCAGGTCAATCAATCAGTACAAGAGAAGGCATTATATAGAAATTAGAATAAACATGTGTCATTATGAGCTTGTAGATGTAGTATTTACACATTGTTACCGGCATTTTTTTAAATATATGTTTCTTTTCAGTAGTGAAAAAGAATGAACCAAAGGACATTAGGAATTTTGACTACACGGCTCGCAGCTGGACAGGAAAGTCACCGAAACAGTTTCTCATAGACTGGGTGCGTAAGAACCTGCCCAAGAGCCCCCCACCGGCCTTTAACAAAGTCGCAGCTGGAAGATACTGGAGATGCAAGTAAGTGTGTGTGTGTGTGTGTGTGTGTGTGTGTGTGTGTGTGTGTGTGTGTGTGTGTACAATATACAGTAAAAAACATAGGTGACTAAAGCTGTCACAGCTGTCGTTAGTGAATGTCTTGGGAGTGGGATTTGGTACGATCTTATGAGGAGTTCCATCAGACGTGGTTTATGGCTGAATAACCTTGTTAGAGTACTGATGAAAGTTTGCATCTTTTAGGGTGCGAGTTCAGAGAACAGATGATATCCTGGAGGTATGTCCAACCATTCTGACAGAGGACAGTATGCAGGCTCAACACCTTGGAGCCACGCTGGCACTCTACAACCTTTGCAAAGGACAGGTATGCTATCCCTACCTTCCTAGTTACAGTATATTTGCAAATTGGCCTGCTTGTAGCAGGTAGTTTATAGTTATGGTATGCATCTTTTCTATATCCAATTGTCTTCTTGCCGCTCACAGTCAGTGCACCAGCTCCTGCCTCCTACGTACAGAGATGTGTGGTTAGAGTGGCGAGACAACGAGCAGCGGCGGCAGGACGAGAACCGCACCGCCGCCAACAAACCCCGAGATCAGTTCATCTCCCGCTTACTGACGCGGCTCAAACAGCAGAAGAACCTGAACTACAACCAGAGCCTGGAGGAGGAAGAGGAGAAGGAGAAGAAGGAGAAGAACAGGTCCCAGACCCAACCCAGCCCTCAGAACACTGGTGATGACGACGAGCCTGAAGAGTCCTGGGAGAGCCTGGCTGGTCTGGACATGGAAGAAGGAGGAGACGGAGGAGACGAGAAGAGCTCGACTAAGGAGGCAGGAGAAGGGCGGGAGGCAGCAGGAGCAGATGAAGCAGCCAGGGCGCTCCTGTTGAAGCTGCGGAGCTCCTCACTGGCACACAAGCTACTGGTAAATGCTACATACCGTGAATAAATTGCAGATTTGGCGCGGTTATTAAAAAAAAGCCAGATAGAATAGTCAAATGAAAGTTTTCAGGCTTTCAGAATCTTTAATGGAAATTGCTCTCAGGAACAGCTCATTTTGATTTTGTGTAATTCCACCTCTCCTTCAGTCTTCCGTTCAAAATTTGCATTTCCACTTTCTTTACAAGGTCCGACAGTGTTGATTTTCCAAGATACAAGGAAACAAGCCTGTTTATCCTAACTAGCATCAGTATTATAATGACTCAGATATTAAATAATCTGCATGTCAGCGCCCCCACCACCTCAGGACATTGTGGTACTGCAGGTTAAACTGCCTAGAAAGAAATGACAAGAACTGGCTATAATAGTGGTGATTGGGGCTCAAACCATTAAGAAACTTGATCTGCAGAGAGGAAGAACTTGTGTATTTGAGTGATCCAAAAATAAAAAACACACAAAAAAAATATATATTTTTTTAATATTATAGAAAACAATATTTGTTTTTTTGCAGAATCTCCTTCAGGAGATAATAATAGATTATTAACTAATCGCAATCCTTCGAGGGACGACCGACAGGCGATGACCACAAACCGATTGCTTAAGCTCGAGGGACAATACTGTATATGCTATGATATTAAGTATTACAAACAACTGTAGGAATGTATGTTATTTGCACTTTAAGTAAATACTGTATACAAAAACTGGCACCCCCCAGGCAGAAAGGGAGCAGCTCCCAGTCTTCCAGTACCGGCAGCGCGTCCTGGAGGCTCTGCAGCGCCATCGTGTGGTGGTGATCGCCGGCGAGACGGGCAGCGGCAAGAGCACACAGATCCCACAGTTCATGCTGGACCACCTGCTGACGGGGAGCGCCGCGGCGCAGCCGTGCAACATCGTGGTGACGCAACCCCGCAGGATCTCCGCCATGAGCCTGGCAACCCGAGTCAACCAGGAGCTGGGCTGTGAGGACGGACCAGGCTCCAAGGTGTGATATTATAAAACATTGGTTTTCAGCAGGTGGTCCGGGGACCACCAGTGCTCTTTGAGAGGATTCCCCAGGCTAAATGATTGTTAACCAGATGTAACTCTTTAAGAGCGTAAACATGAAACCAAATGGACCCTTGCGGGTCCATTTGGTTTCATGTTTACACCCTAAAGAGTTAAAATATTCGTCAACTGAATTAGCCCAAGAGTAGAAGATTAATGGCCATCTTGACCTGCATGTTTTCCTGTTTTGTTTCCCGAATCCAGCCTGGTATTGTGGACAAAAGCTAAATAAATCTTTAGTTTTAGGTCTTTGGCACTAAAATGTCATCAAATGGTGGTCCGTGGCTCAAATGCGAGGTTACTGCCCGACAACCAACGAAATACTGTACAGCTTTGGTGCAACTGTGTAATTACAGTATGTGGTTAAAATGAGCAGAGAAGCAAAGGGGCAGGGCGACATGTTCTACTGGTAATTATGTAATCATCTGTTATTTACAACTCTGCTGTTGGGCTCATGGGCTCTGTTCACACCTGCAACTCGGGTCAGTTTTGGCCTATTGAGAAAAGATTTTTTTGGAACCTGCCTTGAATCTGCCTTGCAGCGTTTTTTGTTTAAGCAAAAAACACATTGTGAGCTTAATTCAGTTTTAGTCATTTGTTTGACAACGTCTAAATACACAAATCTGATATGATCACTTGAAACCAAGTGAGTATGGAGAGTCAGTCTCTAAAGATCAGATTGGAAAAAAATGGATTTGCCTGCAGACTGAACAAAGGCATAGGAATGTGATTCAAATCTGAATCCTCAACCCTTTTTTTTGGTTGTTAAGGCTTGATGCAAAATGCAAATCTGATTGTAATCAGGGTAGAAAATATGAAAAGTCCCTGGGGTTTAAGTTTAAGTTCCCATCTAGGTTGTGTTCAGAAGCTAAACGTGTTAATTAACTGGCTCTTGTAACATATCTTCCAGTCGTCGCTGTGTGGCTACCAGATTCGGATGGAAAAATGTTCTGGAGACTCAACCCGTCTGCTCTACTGTACCACCGGTGTCCTCATTAGGAAGCTCCAACAGGATAAACACCTCAGCAACCTGACGCACATTTTTGTGGACGAGGTACTTTACACACATTATACTAATGTCTTAAAAAGACATTTTCCAATAAACCTGTGGTTATCATCCAGTGGTCCGGGGACCACCAGTGGTCCTTGAGAAGGTTCCAGGTTGTCCCCAGGTAATTGATGGAAAGTTGTTCCTGTTTACACTCTCAAAATATTCATCATGTGAATTAGGGCAAGTCTACACAACTAGAGAATGTAGAAGAATGCTCATTTTTATCCAGCCTGGTATTGTGGACAAAAGCAAAACAGATCTTTACTTTTAGGCTTGGACCAGACCAGTGGCCTTGTGGTTAGAGTGTCCGCCCTGGAACTGGGAGGCCGGGGTTCGATTCCCGGTCGGGTCATACCAAAGACTGTAAAAATGGGACCCAATGCCTCCCTGCTTGGCACTCAGCATCAAAGGGCTGGATTGGGGGTCAAATCAACTAATCGATTCCCGAGCGCGGCGCACGCTGCAGCTCACCGCTCCAAGAGATGGGTCAAAAGCGGAGAACTAATTTCACTGCGGTAACGTGAGTGACTAATATGACGACTTTGACTTTGACTTTGACTTTAAAATGTCATCAAGAGGTGGTCCGTGGCTCAAATGCTGACTAAATAGTGGGGCCTGGTATGAAAATAGTTGAAAACCACTGTAATAAACGTACTGTATGTTGTTATAATATTCAGTGACTCTCCCAAAAGATGTCTGAAATGACACAGATGCTTTCCCGGTTTCATCCATACTAAAAAGACATGACGTACTTCTTCCGTTGCTCTGTGCAGGTCCATGAACGCAGTGTCCAGTCAGACTTCCTGCTCACCATCCTGAAGGACGTGGTCATGAGGAGGTCAGACCTGCGCCTGGTGCTGATGAGCGCCACGGTGGACTGTCACAAGTTCTCCAGCTACTTCAACCACTGTCCTGTCGTCAGCATCCCTGGCAGGACGTTCCCAGTGGAGGTACGGTTCAAGGATAGGCTTGAGTGTAGTGGGTGCTAGGGCTGCTGGGACTGGGATCCGGCTCCAGAGGAACCGGAATTGAGTTCTATAGGTGTGTTTGTCACACCATCCGTGGTTAATTGTTTTAAGTAATTGTTGTCTACTTCTGTCTTTTGCCTTTCTTGCGTTTTGTTCCCTGTTGATGTTGTGGATTTTTGTTGTATTCGGCTACATTGAGAATGAGGGAATGCCCTTCAATTGTACTCTGAATTTAAAGGTTATGGTGATGAAATACCTGCAGATATGTTTGCCATCTCAGTTCTCAGCTGAGTGGACAATGTACATGGTGTGTTTTATAGTTGACAATGTGTACAGGACAGGTTGTGTTCAGATACTGGTACCTCATGGCGCTGTGTTTCTATTCCCAGGTGTTCCATCTGGAGGACATTGTGGAGCAGACTGGCTACGTCCTGGAAAAGGACTCTGAGTACAGTCAGAAGATCCTTGAAGAGGAAGAGGAAGTCAATATCTCAGTCACCCAGAAAGGTGGCAAGACTTTACAGTACCAGGTAATCTGGGTCTCCATATGATCCTCCTTGCCGATGGAATCAGTGACAGTGTCCTGACCTACGGTGTGCAGTGGTTCTCAAAAATGTTTTGGCTTTGTTGTTCCACTTTCCCTGATTTAGTTTTGATCTATTCTAGGAGATGATATCCAAGGACTCTGGTGCTGGCTGGGACCTGGGTCCAGACCTGGATCACTTCAGCAGCAGAACCCTTCACGTTCTGCAGTACATGAACCCCAACAAGATCAACATGGAGCTGATGATGGACCTCATCGCCTACCTGGGTAGAACCTGCTTCTCTTGGATCTGTCTGTCTGTCTCACACAACCTGTAGTGTAAAGTAACTAAGTGCATTTGATTAATTAAATAATTAAGTCTACTATAAACCAGTGGTTTTCAACAGGTGGTCCGGGGACCACCAGTGGTCCCTGAGAGAATTCCAGGTGGCTCCCAGGCTAAATGATGAAAGTTGGTCATTTTTACACTCTCAAGAGTGTAAAAAAAAGTATTTAAGTATTTATATATTTTTTTATATTTTTCAGAGTTAAAGTATTTATCACATTGAATTACCCCCAAATCTACAGGATTTGTTTCAGAAATCCAGCCTGGTATTGTGGACAAAAGCAAAAGAAATCTTTAGTTTTGTGGTCTGTGGGGCTAAAAATGCCCTCAATTGGTGGTCTGTGACTCAAATGCTGAATAAATAGCAGGCCCCGGTATCAAAAAGGTTGAAAACCCCTGCTACAAACATTTGATGTTACAGAAAGCCTGTTGTGTGGTTTCATGCAATACCACTTGTCTACCAGCAGGTGGCCTGCCATACCACATGGGATGTAAAAATCTAAATGATGGCTCAATGGCAGAATTCAACCATTGCAATTGTGTCAGTTTATTGTAGGAACATAGCATGTATTAACAGCAAACTGTCTGTATGCTAGAATCTAGCATTACCACACAAAAAAATATTCACTCGCAAAACAGATTACATATTTACCCTGCACTTTGTGCCAGGCTGCGAAGCTTGTTTGGAGAACGACTGATTCAGAATGCATTTTTAGCATCTGCCTCACTCGTCTTAATGGGGTCAGTGTGATGAATGGTCATTTACTGTCTGTAACTTGTTGTTCTCCTGCCAGACAAGGCTCCTCAGTTCTCCTCAGCCAACGGTGCAGTTCTGGTGTTCCTACCGGGCCTGGCTCACATCCAGCAGCTCTACGACATGCTGTCCACCGACAAGAGGTTCAAGGAGAAGGACAGGTCAGAGACACAGGCACAATGATCTGATCATCAATCATTTTTTTTATACATTTTTTTTATTCGTAAAACAAACTTTATATTTGACTCAAATCGAAAAGAGATACTGTGCAAAAACATATTTGAAAACAATAAAATACGAAAATAATAATAATAATAATAATAATAATAATAATACATCACATCACATCACATCACATCACATCACATCACATCACATCACATCACAGCTACTCAATTGGAGGAACTGCGAGTGGCAGTTTTCTGATCATCACACAATATCTACATGCTCACATGCCACCAAACTTCACATGATAGTTGCTTACTACTACTGCAATGTTCTTAGCCACGCATTGCGCTCCTAATGTATCCACATCGGCTAATATAAAAGAAATTAAAACATACACGTTTGGTCCGCCCTGACTATCGTGACGTCAAATCTATACGGTTCAGACCCTGACAGAACCGTGCGCAACTTTCCTGTATGGCTCTGCTAAATCAACCACAGAGTTGCGACATCAAACACAGAGCTACGACATGTCCGTTCACCTCCATGGAAAGACCTAATGGCGCCTTCTCTACATAGACTTTCATGGAGCATGGGGAAGGCATATCTGTGACCTCAGGCAACAGCCCAGCTTTAATGATCTTAAACCGCTTTACTTTAAATCGTTAATTTGTAGTGGGCCTCATAGTATCTGTGTTACAGGAGCACGACCGCTGTAAATCACTCTTTAGATTAGGGGCCCGAATTTGGTTACATTAGCCCTTATGCACAATTAACGCACATAGCATTGGAGAAGAGGCGTTCCCCCACTAAAGTCGCTAATTTCGTTCCATGCCATCTCCCTTAAATACCTCCTTTGCCCGTTAAATTATGCATAGGTGTGGTTTGGGCGTTTTTAGCTTTCATCCAATCCGTGTTGGTCTTGCCATTCCCTTTAATTCATCCCTTATCTAGTTCCCTTATCCCTACTGCTATGTTTGACCCTCCGAAGCACGCAGCCTGGCTGCGGGCTTAGGACACACACACATGCATGAGTAGCCTATTCTCAAAGATTATGCTCTCATTTTGAAACAATTATAGCGGTCAATTCCCAATCATTTCTTACCATTCAACATGTTATGTTGAAAAAACATGTTCCATGTTTTTGCTGTATGTGGCGTGCATTTATCCCAAGTCTGCGAAATGTTATAAAGTAAATTTCAAAAAAAGTCGGCAATTTCGCGGCTAAAAAGCCGATTTTTTGATCATTCATTTCTCGGTCAATTCTGGACCATTTTTTACATTTCAAAATGCAGCATGATGGGAAAAAGCTCCTCTTTCAGATGCTGTATAGAATATGTGGGTAGGTCTTCTCTATGATGCGGGACCGAGCAAACTGCAACTGTCGGGGATTAGGCGGAAACGGTCCGCCTAATCCCCGACAGTTATAGTTTGCCGGATCCCGCATCGTAGAGAAGACCTACCCACATATTCTATACAGCATCTGAAAGAGGAGCTTTTTCCCATCATGCTGCATTTTGAAATGTAAAAAATGGTCCAGAATTGACCGAGAAATGAATGATCAAAAAATCGGCTTTTTAGCCGCGAAATTGCCGACTTTTTTGCAATTTACAGCATTGCGTCACAAGTTAATGAATGTATTTAATTATATTATATACTGTACATTACCTAAACACAAGGAAGTGACCGACAGCAGGCAATCTACAGCTGTTTATAGGACAATCCATAAATAAGGAGATGAATTGAACTGGCGCCTTTCCACGTGGAGTCGTGGACATCTCCAAAGGCGCACAGACGCCGCACTGCGCGCACGTGGCTCTGCCTTCGCATATCGGTTAACGGGTGGTCTAAGGTGGCCTTATCTAGTTCCCTAATCTATTTGACGAAATTAGCAATTTAAGGGACTGCGCAACAAACACGCCCATGACCACACCTCCAGCCACAAATAACGGTGTCGGCATAAAGATTAGTGGCTAAGGGAAGAGAAAAGGTAACCAAAATAGCAATAAGGGAATTCGCTGCGGGGATCGGGTAACGCTAGGGATAAGGCCGGGAGCGAAAATCGCGCCCTAGATCTGCTGTTATGATCGCTTGCAAGTTGACCACTCGCGTGCCACTACTTCTCCGAGTTGGATAAGAATGCAACCATCACTTTCAATCGTCCAGGACGCGAGATTTATTTTCCTACGATGGCTACGGAATAGTCCTGCTCCCGTGCATCGCGCGGCGATGTGCCACGGATTTATTGCCGAGCGGCGAAAGTTTGTTTTTGGTTAAGCGTGTGGTTCGGGAAAACGACGTGTTTGCGTGTATCCATGCAGGAATTTGCATGGAAGCTTTGCTGTGTGCTTGCATGGCAGTATAAAAACTACATGCATAGCCTACCCATTTAAGCACGAGGGTCTCCCAGCAGTGGACGGTGGGCCCATAGGGGCCCCGCACTGACGTGTCATCGTTTGCCCATATATAAGTTGATATATTGATTAGCTCGACAATACTAATATGACGTTTGTTGTGGACGAATGAACAGAGGAGGGCAGACCAGTACAACTTAATAGCAGCCAAAACAGGGCTTTTCAACGTCCGGTGGTCGGGGGACCACCAGTGCCCCCCTGAGAGGATTCCTGGTGGTCCGCAGGCTAAATGATGGAAAGTTGTTTAACCAGATGTAACTCTTTGAGAGCGTAAACATGAAACCAAATGGACCCGCGGGTCCATTTGGCTTCATCTTTACACTCTCAACAGTTACAGTATTCATCATGAGAATTAGCCCAAGTTTACACAACTACACAATGTAGAATATCAATGGTCATTTGGATATGTATGTTTGACTGATTTCTTTCTGAAATCCAGTCTGGAATTGTGGACAAAAGCAAATTAAATCTTTAGTTTTGCAGTCTGTGGGGCTAAAATGGCATCAAATGGTGGTCCATAGCTCCAATTCTGAATAAATAGTGGGCCCTGGTATGAAAAAGGTTGAAAACCCCTGGCCTAAAGGAATTAAATAGTTGTGGAGGGCCAGGCTTGAAGGCTGAACTACATTCTGCACGACATTAATTAAAGATGGAGTGCCATGATTTTTTCTACCCTAAAACATGATCATCAGGTATTAATGTTATAAGGTTGTTACAGTGAGGGCGTAAGGGTCCACTTGGTTTCAAAGTATCATTTCATTGGGGACCCCCTGGAAGCTTGCAGATTGCGGGTACTAATGGGTCCATGTGTTCCATTTGTACATTGCAGACTCAGACCCATAAGGGTTCATTTGATTCCAAACTTGGATTGGATTTTATATTTTGCACAAAACAATAGTCCTACAGCCTGTCAGTTGAACAGCCTCAGTGTTTCCGCTGCGGTCATGTACGAGTCGACGTCTTCCAGAGAGAGAGAGAGAGAGATTGAGACGCTAGAAACTACTGGAAAAATGTGTTTACATAGGCCTATACTGTGTCCTGCTATGGCAACTGTTGAGAAAAAAACTCCAGAGCAGCTCAAACCCAGGCAAACCAAACAAAATCTATCCTAAACCAGCCGGGCCAGCCTCAACCCATAGTCATCATGCAGAATAAATGACATTCACAAGCTCGCTGGGTACTTTACTTGCAGTTGTGTTGACTTAATTATTAGTAGTAGCCTACTATTGATTGTATTGTACAGGATTGTATTTATGCATTCTATTGGTTTTATTTGGTAGAATAACATCAGGACAAAATGGAGAAGTATGGTAGAAGTGTTTGTGTTGTAGAGCCTCAGTGTGGCTGTTCCAGTCATGTGCATCCTCTTTCAAGTGTTGAGAGAAAAAAGTCCACAGACCAGTGCAAAGAAAATCTGACCTGACCATCCAGCCCAGCCAAAAGTCATACCATATTCAACACAGAAATCAAATAAAATTACATTTAGGGGACTCACTTAGATTACTTCCAGGCATGCTGATGTGGTAATTATTTTAGTAGTAGCCTATTTGGTAATATTGGATTTTTTTCTGGGATTTTGTCAGAGGGGCAAGGCTACAAGTGTTTGTGTTAGAGAGACTCTGAATGGCTGCAACGGTCATGTGCAACCTTGACAGATGGCGACAATAGAAACTACTGGAGAAACATGTTTGCATGCATGTTGATATTTGGCCATGCCTGATGCTGATATTTGCCAATATTTGGTCATGTTCAGCCCACTGGGCGCATGCATTCCACACCCGGCTCCGAGTCGGGAAGCGAGCCGGGAAGCAAAAAGCATTCGCGCTCACCAGTAAAACGCACAGATTAATCTTGGACACCCCAAGTACAACGACCCCTTCCTACACACATTATCTACTATATAGGAGCCCATTGTCCCCTGGCAACTGTGGACAACTATGGTGTTCTCCCATAAGCTGTAAATATTGATTACAACATGCTACAACTTCACAATTTGTTTCATGGACCACCAAGAAGACAAAGCTGTAGGGCCTACTTGCTGAACTGTTTATGCCATGCCCCCTCTGTCTTCCTATGCCCCATGCCCTCACTTTTGTTTCCTACATGCTACAGCCTCACAATTTGTTACATAGACTTACTAGACCAAAATAAATCTATATATAAATGCCATTTGTGAGTGGCGTGGTGCTAGAGTTGGAGCGGGCCGCAGGCCCGCTCCAATTCTAGTATAATCAATCAGGAGCGGATGTAACATTTCCCAATTGGGGGGGCAGAAGGAATTGGTAAGGGGGCAGCTTCATCGCCCGTGGCACGAAGCGACACGGGCGATGAAGCCGCCCCCATACCATTTTCAGTAGTGTTTCAAATACTTTTAAATATAAGCACTGAAATATATTGGGGCCAGGGTTGTTTTGCATGCCATCACGTTTGGTGGGGCAGACTGGGCATTTAGGGGGGCATTTCCCCCCCATGCCTATGCCTAGATCTGCCCCTGTAATCAATTCAATTCAGATTGATATTCATGTACTACTAACTATTACAGTTACTTCTATTAAAATTCACACGTTTTTTAATGCACACAAGGCATCAATAAGTCCATCTAGGAGGTAAACGTCTAATAATGTACCACATGCATTTCTCAGATGTCTCTAGCGAAAACGGGGGGAAAAAAGCCACAGGTCCCCAGTACTGATGTCAGTCAGTCAGGGAGTCGTTTCAGTTCCATGTACCAAGCTTATCTTTTCTCCTGGCTTGTAACTTTATTACTACAATTTGTACAGCGCTTTTCTGAGAGTGACTTTACGGAACTGAAAACATTTCTAGAACTGCACTCTGCTGAGTGCCAACTTGCACATTGCACACTAGTGCACTGTGAATCGGGGGCGGATGTAACATTTCCCAATTGGGGGGGGCAGGAGAAAATGTTATGGCATGCCATACCATTTTCAGTTACAGGATGCTTATTAGGCAAGTAAAGCATCAATAATAACACCAGTTGTTGTTGAAGTTGCAACAAATACACACCATGCATCAAGCTAAAGGTCTGACTCAGAGAGTTTCCTGTTTTCTATGATGAAATGCTGTTGGTTTTGTGGTGACACAGCTGTAGTTAGTTAGCAGTAGTAATGTTTCAAATCTTTTTAAATGTAAACAATAATTTGAAATATCTTGGGATGTTTTGCATGCCATCGTGTTTGGTCGGGCATTGCCCCCCCCCCCCCCCCCATGTCTATGCCTAGATCCGCCCCTGATGTGAATGCAGAATGTAGAACTGAATGCAGGTACCTTCCTGTCGGTCTGTTACTCCTGTGCACCGATCGAACATGTCCAATCGTAAACATAGACCAAAATAAGAAATATGACTTTTACATGAAAATCGCTGGCACTAGCTACCTACAAAAAAATGCTGGCAGAGTAAGTGTTAAAAACATTAAACTATAGAAGTAAAGGTAAAAAAGAGGGGAGGGTGGGATTAAGTACGGAATGTAAGTCTGAAAACGTGGGTTCTGAGCATTTTTAAACATGCGAGGGTGCGGGAAGGGAGTGGGGGGCAGGGGGACCCCCCTACTGCTCTGTACCATGTGTTTGGTAATAATAGATAATTGCACTTGAATCCCTCCATGCTGTACAGTTAGTGAACCATTCAACACAGATCTATTCCCCTTTTACAGGTACCGGATAGTGGCTCTCCACTCCACTCTCTCCTCTAAGGACCAAGCTGCCGCCTTTACAATTCCCCCTGCAGGGGTCAGGAAGGTAATATGCTATATACGTATGTACGGTATACGTTTTCATGTCAAGCACCCCCAAATCGACATTTATGATAAATCGGCATTTATTAAAATGGACCTCCATTTGAAAACATAATGCAGTCACTACGGATCCCGCTTTAATGGCATTTCTATTTCTGGGACCGCCAATTTGTATTATAAAACCGCTGTCCATTTTTCTCTGAGACTGCACTTGGCTAGAAGTGAGTGTGTTGTGTTTTGGTTCATTTAGGTTTATTTGACACATGTTACTACTGAGGTGTTATAGTTGACGGTTTCTCTCTTTTAGATTGTGTTGTCCACCAACATTGCTGAGACGGGCGTGACAATCCCTGATGTCGTGTTTGTCATCGATACCGGAAAGACCAAAGAAAACAAGTAGGTTATGTGGAACCATGACAATCATAGTCCCTCATACAGTACAACATCATTAGTGAGTATGTTAATTCAATACAACTATTACATATGCAGATGTTGGATGTCTTCAGTCATTGTCGTTGTTATGGTCTTCAGGTACCATGAGAGCAGCCAGATGAGTTCTCTGGTGGAGACCTTTGTCTCTAAGGCCAGTGCTCTCCAGAGACAGGGCAGAGCGGGACGCGTCCGGAACGGATTCTGCTTCAGACTGTACCCCAAATACAGGTAGGACAATATAACTCCTTTATTCAGTTGGCATACTTGCACATAACTATTTTGGTCCAGTACTCAGAGGAGCACCTGGAGATGTTACTTGGTGCTCCCAAAATGCGGTGACCCGCATCGCCGGGCCCTGGGACCCCTTTTTTCCACTCCGTACATCCTGATCAATGTGCAATATTATAGTACAGGGCGATAGTTTGGGCGTTGCAATAGTGGCTAGCCTAGTAGTACTACTACTACCTGCACTCTACATCCATTGAAATACTAGTAGTATTTTAGACATTAGTTAGAATTATTTCATTTTCAAGGCTTTTTACTGGCCCAGTCGGGCAGTCATTATGAGCCCCAGCTGTGTGGTGCTCAAAGGAGCTTTCCACCCCTGGATTGGGAGCTCATTGTAGGATTTTTGGTGCTCCTGAGCACCGGAGCACCACTTATGTGCACCCCTGAATATAACTCCTTTATTCAGTTGGCATACTTGTAACATGTCATGTTAGAAATGGCCCGAAATCTACAGGCCACCAATATTTAAAAACAAACAAAAGAAATGTTCAGATGTTTTGTATTGGTATTGGTGTTTCAAAGCCTACTTTTCCTGTCTCTGTCCAGGCCAGGTTTTCTATATGTTGATTTGTTCTGAATGATGAAAATGTACTACAGTGAAAGATTAACCTGAGATTTCAATCCCACAATCCTATGCCATAAATGTCCCTTCACCTACAGATTAGAAGTTAACTAAAGATATATGTAACTAAAGATATTGAAAGGTTTTTCTGCTAACTTCAGTGGATGTCTCTCTTCCTCATGCTCCATATGGATGATCTCAGGTTCAACGCCTTCATGGAGTACTCCATCCCAGAGATACTCAGAGTCCCACTGGAGGAACTCTGTCTTCATATAATGGTAAATAAATGCATATTATTACTCCTAAAAACCATTGTCAGTCAACACTCTGGCAAACACACTTGCAGAATGAGTGTCCCAGCTCCCTTCTGCTCAAAACATGTCTGAAATTAATTTAACTAATAACTAGGACTGCAACTAACGATTATTTTCATAATCGTTTCATCGGCTGATTATTTAACAGATTCATCAATGACTCTTATTTAGCAATCCCCGGATTCCAGCCATTTTCTTTTTTTTTTCTGAGAGTGTACACTATCAGAAAAAAAACTCCTCAAAGAAAAATCATTAACATGATGAAACACAGCTTGATGTCATCAAGTTGTGTTTCTCCATATTAATGATTTTTCTCAGACCTCCATTTCTAAGAAAAACACAGAATGGGGGGAACTTTTTTGTTATCATGTCCACACAGCATCTCTAAGGTGTATTAATGAATGACAGTAAAATGTTGAAAATGGGTTGAATTTGTTATAACTTAACACTGAGAAAACTATGGTTAAGTGGAGAAAAAAAACTTCAGTGGGTAAAAACTTCAGTACTAAAATAGTTGACAACTAATTGAATAATCGATTTGATTACGATTCATCTATTAATCTTTGCAGCCGTACTAATAACATTTCCTTCCTCACCTCCCGTCCTGTCTTCTGGCCCTCTGTAGAAGTGTGAGTACGGTTCTCCAGAGGACTTCCTGTGCCGCGCCCTGGACCCGCCCCAGCCCCAGTCGGTCAGCAACGCAGTCAGCCTGCTGCGGAGGATCGGAGCCTGTCACTCTGACACTCACCTCCTGACCCCGCTGGGACACCACCTGGCCAGCCTGCCGGTCAACGTCAAGATCGGCAAGATGCTCATCTACGGAGCCATCCTGGGCTGCCTGGACCCCATAGTATGTTTCACCACCTCCACCGGCACACTGATGCCAGTACAATACATGATTAGAAAACATGCCATGTTGTGTGTCATCACCAGAAACACGGAATAATACATTATTAGATTGAGATCATTCCTTCCGTTGTGTCTTGTATGCATGCATGCAGGCAACACCTTTGATTTATTTCTAAATTTAGCGTTTACGGTAGGTTATTTATAGGGATGGGACGATTCACTTACCTCGCGATACGATATACATATTTAGGGTTCCGAATTGATTTATATTGCGATTCTTAATTGTGCTGCGAGTTGATTCGATATATCCATATTGCATTACATTTTTTCCCACACTGTCCCACACTGACCTTTTTTATTATACTAGAACATTTTAAAACAATTCTAAAGTATATGGACCATGACAAATTAATCAACTAGAATATTTTAAGCAATTCTATACAGGCCATGAAAAGTTCGATTATACGATTAAACGCAGCCAGATAATGTCAGTCAGTTAATCTTTCTAACATGCACGAATTAATAAATACATAAATATATATATTTTTAAAATTAACCCAGTGATTCGATATTGATATCATGGCATTAAGAATTGCGATATATCGGCGTGTCGATTTTTATGCCCCTAGTTATTTAAGGTAGGGCCTGACTGACTACAAAAAAGTGTCAAGCCTGATTTACACCTGAATGTAACGGTTCCATGCGTTGATTCTTTCAGGCTACCATTGCGGCGGCCATCACTGAGAAGTCTCCGTTCTCCACACCAATGCACAGGAAGGAGGAGGCCAACCTGGCCAAGGCAGCCCTGGCATTGGCCAACTCTGACCACCTCACTATATATAATGCTTATATGGGGTACATGTTATACTTCTCAAATTCTTTGAATTGTTTGAGCTGTCGCTAAATCATTTAGTTTGGTTAATGCATCAACTCATTTTTTGCCTTTTGGTGTTCTAAAAACTCACAAAATGTGGTGCAAATCTTTGAATATTGTGTCACAGCGAATGCTTTTCACCCAAATATTTTACTTCTGGGGGGTTCCTGGAACTACATATTTTCACATGGGGGTCGTTGGCCACACACATGATTTTGGAGGTCCTTGACATGAAATATTTGAGACCACTGGTGTTTTTAGAAACCTGTCAGGACTTTGAAGACATTTGTAGAATCAGTTCTCGGATCAAAATGGTGTATTCTATTTCGTATTGGTTATAATATATCCCGTAATCTAGCCTGTATTGACTGCACATTAGGAGTTCATAATTTGACTCAGGCCAGGTGTGACCGCTTCAATGAATTTACTGAAATAAATAAATAGATTTTGACATTAAAGAGGTCGATAATCATTGCATTATGTTGTGTTATGTGTCAGATGGAGGAACTCACGCAACGAGGGCTACAGAGCAGAGATGTCCTACTGTAGAAAACACTTCCTCAACCGCACAGCTCTCATTACCATCGAGGTGAAAGAAACCAGACACCACACAGAACTCATTCTCTTCCCATTTTAAAGAAAACTCTTCCCCCATTTCAATCCTGTGTAAAGAAAACTAAATCTAATCCTGTTATTTTACCGTTCCCCCTCACCAGGAGGTGAAACAGGAGCTGATGAAGATGATGCAGCAGGCTGGTTTCTGGTCCTCTCGCTCCAAGCCGCAGACGGGCGCTGCTGCGCTCCGGAAGGAGCAGCTGCCCGTCCTGAACGCAGCGCTGACGGCCGGGCTGTACGACAGTGTGGCCCGCGTCCTCTGCACGCCCTCTGTCGACGTCCTGGACAAGGTGGCCTGCACGGTGGAGACCCCCCAAGGCAGGGCCCAGGTCCACCCTTCCTCCGTCAACCGCAACCTACAGACGCACGGATGGCTGCTCTACCAGGAGAAGGTATGATGGGAGAGTACTTTTCTGCCTTTATTTCGAAAGTTGTAGTGGAGAATGGCAGGAAACAGAGAGAGAGAGAGAGACGGGGAGTGACATGCATCAAAGGTCATCTGGCTCGGGAGTCAAACCTGCGAGTCAAACCTTCATGTTGTCTATCGGTTACTTGTTCACATTTTTGAACGGTATTTAGATTTGTTTTAAATGACCTGACCACATGTGGTTAAGAATATTAAAGATTAGAGACAATGCTAATCTATATCTACAACGTGTTGTCTTTGCACTCCTGTTTATGTGTCACACTTGATGTTTGTTCCTGAACGTCTATTTTTAGGTTAAGTACGGTAAGATCTACCTACGGGACACTACTCTGATATCACCCTTCCCCATGCTGCTGTTTGGAGGAGACATCGACGTTCACCACAGAGAGCGACTCATCGCCCTGGACGGATGGATCTACTTCCAGGTCAGTGGGTGGGGGCGCAGGCTGCTCCATCATGATTCGTTCACTCTGCAAAGGCACTGCTGCAACCCAGACTGCTGCAACCCACATTTGATTTATGCTAATGTTTAATTTGATTGTTTGTTCACTCTGTAAAGGCTCCAGTGAGGATCGGTGTGATCTTTAAACACCTGAGGAAGCTAATGGATGCACTCCTCGAAAAGAAACTGGAGAATCCCCAGATGCAACTGGAAGGTAAACACAACGTTTTGCACACTTTTTCCTTAGTTACCCAAATCAAGTGATATAGCATTTAGTTTTCCTAACCATCGGTATCTGTCTTTCTATCTATCCTAACAGACGAGAAGACCATTCAGTTGATCCTGGACTTGATCAGAAAGGAGAGTGCTTTGTGATGTCTGACCAAGAACCTTATAACCGTTGCCACATACAGTAGGCTAATATAGAACAGGGACTATGAGTTTGGTTCACTTTTGACTACCAGCAAAGCTCTGATGTTCAATCATTGTGTGGACTGGACACATGTCTAATGGGCTGCATTGAATTGTCTGTGCCATATCACTACCAGATGGGGAAAACGATGGTTTAACTAACCACATGAACCTTAGTTAGTGTCACTCCTCTGGAATGAACATTTGGCTAAAAATCGCCAATCTACAAGCTCACAATGCGTTGGCGTTTCCATAAACAAAGCTACCGGTATTGTGAATTTCAATTGCAAGCTGATCATTGGATTGCAAGAGGATGGAGACAGGTCAAGGTCAGGCACAGTTTCTCAAATCAGTTCTCTGGATAGCTTTTGACACATTATGACCTTGTAGACTGGCTATTTAGTGTATGTAGTGTAGATCAAAACAGGAGGGGGGCCTATGAAGGAGCCCTGGGGGACACGGATGGACTGCTGATCATGCCGGATACCTGGTGCGATTGCTGCTGAACTGTACATGATTTTTTTTTAAAGAGAAAAACAAATAATTAAATTACATGAATTATGGATATATTGCATCATTAGCTGAAATAATTCTGTTAATCTTTCTGAAAAATGAAATGACATCATCTCCATTGGTTCTAGTGATGGGTTGTTGTTTTTTGTATCATAAAGAACACACACACACTGTCATGGCAGCATAACAGACAAATGAGATATTGACACAAGCAATCGTCCATGCCATAATAATCACTGAGGAATGTTTTATTATGAAGTAAATTGCTGGATTTGATTGTTTCTTATTTCATTGCTTGTCTGTTGAAGTCATTGTTTACAAGTTATCAAGTTATGTTGTTTTTTTTTACCCTCCAGCCACAATAGCAGAACAGACTATAATGGCCTCCAGGGTTCTGTGTCGCCATAACAGCTACACCCCTGTTGCCACCCAGACTGTAATCTGATAACAATAGTTGTTCTGACACACAACTCATTCCTAAATTATAGTAATATTCATTCATGACAGTACTCAGCGCCTGCCGCCCTCTGGGCACTAGTGACAGGAGTGCCACACAAGCAGTGCAGCCACCGTTATGGCCTCCACAGGTTTCCATTCGTACAATAAAGAACAACTGATATATTTGTGGAAATAGTGTGGATATAAGCTAGTGGTTTCATGCCAAGCCAAAAAGGTTATAGTGGTTTGTGTTTCCGTGTGTGCATGCAGATGATCCCTTGAGATGTAGAAATACTGCAATTATAACGTTGACGTTCTGTTAACACTGTTGTTGTAGGCTGATCTGCATTTCTGCATACTCTACAGACAGTATGTCATCTTAGTGCTGTCAAGTAATGAGCTATTTGGAAAGCACACAACATTGTGAGACAGTCGCTGGTTTAGAATAGTAGAATAGTATTAGAATGAGACGCATGTCTGTACATGTGTGATTTGATCATCAGCAAGTCACTGACAAAACAATTTTTTGTTTCTGAAACGACAGGAAACCCCTACAGTATAATATATCGAAATGACACCGGGAGATCAGGGTCAAAGTGTAAATCACATGCTGGTGGTTGGGTGCCAGCAGCATTCTATAAATGTATTCATAATCATAGTACTCATGTTCGTGGCAAACAAGTGACTGGGATGGAACCAGAGCTGCATGTGTACACCTGTTGTGTATCGGATCGTATTGGATGCAGGATAACAACTGGATAAATCATTAATCCCTCACCCAGAGCCTTTCTCATGCCATCATCTAGCCCTTGTACTTATTTCCTTAACTGGGTTATGACAGGCAGAATGCGCTGGTGGAAAGGTTATTTGTACTGTACTTAGTCAATGCCCAATACGTTTACATCTATTTCACTACATCTCAGAGCAAAATATTGGAGCATTGACTCCACATACATTTGAAAATGAGTTACTGGTTACCTTGTAGGTAACTTATAATTTAGGCCATTTGAAAATAGCCAATCTACCAGCTCACATAGTGTCGCAGACATTTTAGTACTGTGAGTACATACTTTTATTCAAGCATATCTGCAGTATTGATAATCGTAAAACATTTGACTACTCTTTCCACCACTGAAGCTCATGATTATAAAAAAAAAGAACTGTGACCTAAGATTATTGGCTGCTGTCTGTCCAATGGGGGATGTGGGGGAGAGGGAGGTGGTGCTGTCACATGTGACAGTGTGTGTAGCTTGGATACACACACACCGTTAGAATACCAAAAACAGGAACAGACAAATAAAATGTGGGCATTGTTGGAGGCGGGATTGTAAATATTTTTTATATATTCTTCCACAACATGAGAAGTTTCACATGTCTGTGGGATTTTTTTTTTCGATTTTGCAAAGATGTGGTTGCAAACTGCTATGTAATATGTGAGTTAGTAAATAGGATCACAAGATCGGCTCTCACATCCAACCAGAGAGAAACTACAAAAGCAGAAGTCACATCAATCCATGGGCTACCGTTAAAAAAAGGAAAGATTCAGAGAAAATAAACAGATTGCAGATAGTGGCCATCCCCTTTATAAAGGCAATAAATATTACAAATACACATTACATCTGGATTGAAGCCCTGTTTGCGGAAGTTATTTTGTATCTTGACACCCCACCTCTAGCCTCAATACCCAGGCTTTCATTTTCATTGGCGTGCTGCGCAAAAAAGTGAAACCAAGAGTAAATCATTGGCCACGGTGACCTAGAAGAGGCCTGACTTACAGATCGGTGAGATCCAATAAGGGCAAACGCCTGTCTGAGTTTGGTCCCTGCCTCTCTAGGCCAAAATGCTTTCTGGTTAGTTCAGGCTACCCCATATCTGAGAAACACTGTTTAGAACACAATTACATAATACCACACATCAAAGGTGTTTGTGCTTATAGGTAAGGCATACTATTACAGCTTACAGCTATAGCATCCCTCAGTCTCCTAACATGACACTCAACCAATCCAAAGTCTTTAGGGCGGTCCTTCATATTGAGGGGGTGATATGATCGATTTACAAACAGTGTTTGGACTAACATTTAGTAGAGTACTTTTTCCAGTAACTTGTAAAGTAATAATTTGCATTTTCCCCATTCAGTAACGCCATTAAGTTATTGTGTTTGGGTGAGTGAGTTAGTAATTAAAAAACTCCTTCTGCCTATGCCATTTCATTTAAATTAAAAAGGTGCGTTGAGTGTGCTCCCAGAGTGAAACACATTCTACATCAGGAAAAGAACTGCATTAGAAAAAGAAAGTGTTTTCCACAGGGCATAACGTCATCACGATTGGTCAACCTGGGGTCCAAAGGGTAATAACTTTAGATTTGACTGTCCATGGGCAAGACATCAGTATTATATCCATGTATTAGACTGGATATTGTCTGTGGATTTTGCATATTGTATTGGTATAGGTGCTCTTTTTCCCCTCTGTACTGGACCAGTGTCATTAGGAAAATGTTTTTCTTTTCTTGAAAACAATTTAATGTGTCTGAATTATTATTTATTATTATTATTAGTTACTTTCAAAATTTAGTAACAAGTAAAGTAGTATGTTACTTTTTCAGAGAAGTAACTATAACTATAACTCCTTACTTTCTAAAAGTAACTTCCCCAACACTGTTTACAAAGCAGTGAGCGTAGGTTGGTTAGTGGCAGTTCTCACTACTGTTCTTGTGAGAAGTTTACAGTCTTTTGTCGTTTGGCAACACGAAACCAGGCCTGACAACTGTAATGTCACCAGGCTCACAATATGCCACACTGTAGTCGGTCCTACAGGGAACACGTGTGTGTTAGTAGCGGATCACACTGTACCCTGGATCTTGCACCGTTGAGTAGATCACATCATCTGCAATCAGGGCACAGATAAAAAAAAAGAACAGTGTTGAACCATTAGAATACAGGCTCTCTCTCTCTCCTATTTCATCAAATTATTGAGAACCATGGTCTGAGCAAGTTCATGGCGTGGGGGAAATAGCCTTTATTGTGGAAATATGATCCATGAGAAGAATCCATTCAATCCACTCAGGCACTCATACAAGGTTGCAGAATTTGATAATTTGCGGATGTACAAGGGCTAAACCTACCACTGTTGTTTGTGTTCATGTTGACTGGAGTAGGTAGTGGCCCCCTCCTGCAAATGCATAAAACGAGGCTAAACAAATACATAATATAAAGATCATGACTTAGCAGCAATACAGCGTTATATGGTGAAACTGCCCGGGCATCATTACTTTTTCGGATTTATGATCCATTCGAGAACAGATGATATCAAAACGCCATGTTTTTGTAGTCATCAGTCCAGAACCCTCCAAAGCAGCACTTCCTTTCCCTCAAACTGAAGATAAAACTGTGACTTGCAGTGAGAGTCATGCTTTTATTGTGAAGGCCCCAATAAAATCACTTGCAATGCACCACATCAGGTTTTAGGGAAAGGGTGTTCTGGTTAATAGAGGCTTCAAAAGGGCACAAAGGCTACAAAATAATGACTACGACATGACGATATCATAACAATATCATCACTCCTGAGCAGATCACACAGCAATTTAGCAACACAGGCTTTCCTCCGAGGTAGAACGCTGGGAGACGCGAGATTAGAAGCCACCATCCTCAATATGTGGCACCAGCACACAACTAAGTATGAATCAGCACTAAAGGAGAGCGAAGCAGTGTAAATCGATTTTCTCTGACCTGACGATTGGAGGAGGCTGCCTAGAGGGCGGGGCAACAGTAGCCACTTTCTGCCCGCTGTAGAAGTTCTCGTATACAACTGCAGCTGTGAAATGACAACAGTCATTGTGAACCTACAGACATTTGCTGTATGGGTGTGCATGTGTGTGTGCGTGCGTGTGCGTGTGCACATGCTTTACATTTGCCATAATTCTAACAAACAGACAATGCTTTTACCTGGTATTTTGTCACCCGTCTGTCTGAGGGTGACAAAATGTGCAATGTCCTCCTGAATGTCACACTGCTCCAGTGACTTCCTCACCTCCTCATAGAGCTGAACGCACGCATGCACACACACACACACACACACACACACACAAACACACACACACACACACACACACACACACACACACACACACACACACACACACACACACACACCACAAGACAATATTTTTATTATTTCTGGCGATCTTTGGACAATGGACATCTTTGGACAATGGCCAAAAACAGGGATGCCAGGCTGTAAAGGTGTGTGTGTGTGTGTGTGTGTGTGTGTGTGTGTGTGTGTGTGTGTGTGCGCAGTGCACACGTGCGCGACGCGTGCATGTGCGTGCGTGTGTACGTTAGGGTTTAATATTTTTCCCAAATTTGGCCCATTTCAAATCCCGGGATTTTGCCGACAATTTCCCGGGCTCCCGGGAATTCCCGTAAAAAAAAATAGAAGGATAAGTCAGTTAAAAAAGTCCTCCTAAAAATGCAATTATATGTTGACAGTTAATATTCTCAATTGAATAGTGATATTTTATTGTTTTAAACCTTTAATCTTAACAAAATATGAACAATATCAAATACAAATGTAAGCCGGTTACACAAATATTAGCAATGCGGCACGCAAAATAGGCTACTTATTGGAAGGTTAGGACATCGGAGAGAGAGAGAGAGAGAGAGAGAGAGAGAGAGAGAGAGAGAGAGAGAGAGAGGCTGACAGCGCGTCTCAAATGTGGTCTTGGATATCGCATAATAAGGTTGTCTGCACATCAAGAGGATACGATGGTAGAACGCGCCTCAAAAGTAGCCTACTCTTGTACATCTCGTAAGATACGATGATTGAGGCTTGACGAACAAATATTTGGTATGGGCATAAGGGCATTTAATACTATTGATTGCAGCTGCGTTTCAATGCTCATCAATGCAAACGAAGCGCTGTTGACTACGCATGTTTTAGTCGCTGTCTGACATGACAACAAGTAACGGGATCAGATGCAAGTTATATAACTTATTTTGTATATATTGTAATATTGTAATATCAATAGCCTCGGTGGACATGGGGGGAGAGACAGAGAGAGCGCTGTGGTGTGTTTTTTTTTTTTACCTGTGTTGTAAGTTATTTAACATTGCTGAGTGGCCGTGTATAGAAGTTGTAGAACAGAGACAATCTGTCGCGAGGAAAATAAGTCCATGCAGTATAGGATTAGGGAAGTCCAACGTTCTCTTCAGACGGTCATATTTTTGCTAGTGTATGCTATAAGCTGGTCTGCATCTGATTCAATGAATGAAGGAGGATGCGGCATTCCGGTCCATAGTCCTGAGTCCTGACTGCTCGCATTTAGACCACGTGTCGCCAATATTGTGTCCCGCGGGGCTCCTGTTCATAGCCCCCTCGCTGCATAGTCTAATTATCAGTGATGTTTGGAACTTATATGAGGGTTATAGATTTGATTTTACCACTCACAGATATCGGAAAAACACGATTTGTGTGGAAAAATTGAGAAAGAAATGATAACCTCCGGGAAGACGGGTCCCGGAGGATTTCCCGGGAGGGAAATTAAGTCAGTTGTACCCGGGCATCCCGGGAAACCGGGATCCCGGTATTAAACCCTAGTGTACGTGCATGTGTGTGTCTACCTCATCACTGTTCACACACTGCTGGGAGAGCTGGTTCAGGTGAGTCCACACCGTGTTCCTTAGAAAACTGATCCTCTCCATTGACTGCTTTTCAAACATCTGTTGTAATGGGACACACACCGCCACACCAGCACACAACAGTCATCATGTCATCATGCTCACAGGTAGAGGTGCATTTTCATACATTGTGACTCCAGTTCCTACCTCACACGCCTTGACATGCTCCGTCTGCCACTCGTCTGTGGTTTTTCCCAGGGTGTTGACATTGTGCAGGTACATCCTATCTACCGATCAGACGGATTCGTACACACACCCAACAACACTTTAAATTAAATACAATAACACAACGGCTTGCTCAGTACAGGTACTAACTGGCCTAGCATTTCTTTATGTGCTATGATTGAGACATGATTTTAGTGTATGGCTGCACCAGCCCAATAGGCCGACATGGGGAAGGACACTGAGAAGTTATTTGGGTTTCTGAGTTGTGCTTTAAGTTAGCATGTGATGTTACAGATCTTCATTTATTACAACAGAATAATGGAGGAATTGGCTCATGATTCGAGTGGATTACAATAATGGCTAAAAAAGAACACATCCAAGCGAGATCCAATAGCGACCAATGACCAGGTTGCAACCTGGTCACAACTAGTTTATAGTTGCAATATACCCTTACCAAGTTACAACTAGTTGCAATCAACTAGTTACAACCAGGTTGCAACCAGGTTGTGACTAGCAACTAGTCACAACCAGAAGGAAGGTTGCAACCTGGTCGCAACTAATAAGAAACTAGTTGTGAGCTGGTTGCAACCTGGTCGTTGGTCATTGGCCATTCCTGGAACATCAACATAATACAAATAATTGCTGGGCTATAAATGTCCCTACCTGGTAAAGCACTTACATTGCAGGTAGACTAAAGTAACTTCCTAAACTGGTATGACTGTTGGGTTCATCTGACCTACGACTTAAATCTGAGAGGGTTCCAAATCCAATCACCTTCTACACCCACCACATTTACTGTATTTATAATAGCCAACATATGACCAGACATTGATTTGACATCTTACCAGCCTCCTCTGCATTCTGTTTTGCCTGCTGTGCCTTTGCGTAGAGCTAAAATCAAATGGAAAATCCATGGAGATTAGTCATCAATGGAATCAATGTAAAATAGTGTCATCATAGTGTAGAATGAATTCACACCAGAGGTGCATGATCAAAATGAATGCATTGCATCTAGTTTCCCTTTTCTTGGTATGTCATAATAATAATAGCGTCACAATGAGTAGCGTTGTGATGAATGGTGAGATTGTCGATTGGGTAAGTTCCCATTTGTTACTGCAAATAAACGGTACCTTCTCTATCTGCTTAGAGTTGGTGTTGCTGGCATTACGGTTCATATTCTGCTCTGCTTCCTCTTTATCTCGACACTTCACTTCGTATGTCTTCTTTGACTGTGGAAAAGTGCAGATGCGTCAGCATTTTCTTTCAATTCAGTAAACAAAACTCTGCAGAAGTATAAAAAAAACTAAAATAGCATAGGCTTACTTTTAAAAGTTCAGTTTAAGTGATAGTTACCCCAGTATAGCAATATAATGCATCTATGAAAATGCCTACATCCATAACCAACAGAGGAAATACTCAATGCCAATAGGCAAAAATCATTTCATTAGTAATTTCCCCTTTTTTAAATAATCCATGAGAAATAGTTCTTCTTTTTGTGGAACTTCCGTCCATCTAGGCTAGAGAACATTGGTGTCTTACTGACTGCAATGCTTTTAAAACAGAATCACATGGATGCTTTAATGAAATTTCACAGCGCTTAAAAACATTTTTGATTTCCCACCATATTATATTCAGCAACAGTGCCTCCCGACTGAATTACATCACATTAAACGCATGCCTGGCTTAACTTCTTTGAAGTGTGAACCTGGAATCCCTATTTTTGGCATTTCAAAATGTCTCGACAAGTGTCAATTCGTTCACAATTTTACAGCGTAGACATGATGCGTGCTTGAAGATCAGCTGTTTTCACTATTTGTCATATGCCCATCTACAGTACCAAATAAACAGTAAACACTCACCTCCATGGTCTTCTTGTACTGTAACAACTTTTGTTTGTGAATAACATCCATGTGCTGTTCTATCTGTAACTCAGGATTATACAAGACTGTGACTAACAGCATTTATGACATATTGCATTGTCACTACGCAATAATCAACATCACATGACAATAATATGGCAAAGCACCTTTTTTCTTGCTTCTTTTTGTTTTTCTCTGAAATCTTCTAACTTTTTGGCCTCTTCTCTCATGGTCTGAGCCAACTGGAGATGTGATAGACTCACATGTTCTGTTTCTAAGAGTTACAAACAACATTTATAAATATAGTACAAAGGGACTGCATTAAACTGCAACATTGCATTTTTGTTTACATTAAAGAATGTCATGCTCTTACGCAGTTTGAACATGTCCAGAGATCTCTTTAGTGAGCTAGAAAAAAAACAATATAAAAATAGATTATTTAGTATACAAAACCAATAAACCAATTTCTCAAGTGAGGTCCAGTGACCCCCAGGGGCTCCCTTTCATTAACCTGACATTAACCCACTGGGAGAAGGTTTCACTGTCTCCACCTACAGCATAGTACTGATACAGTAGCATATAATTCTTACCAAATTTAATCTAATTACAACAAAACATATCTTATGGGGGTCACTGGGCCTTGATCTAATACTGTATGAATTGATTTGTGGGGTTTTGACAAGATACTGATTAGGAACCATTTTTTAGCCTAAATCAGCTAATTTCAGTACCTTTTGTTCATTGCACAAAGAACAATATTGAAAATGTGTTTGCGAACATACTTACTTCATTTCATTATGTCCACACACCTTCTTAGACAAACCCAGGAGGTCTTTAGCATACTTCTCTTCAATGGAAGCCCTGAAAGAGTGATGAATACATTTTAAAGCTGAGATGTGCAACGTTTATTCTTTCATTCTTTTCAAATATTGTATTAGGATTTTCATTTTACCAACAGTACTAACAAGACAGACAAAAGAAAGGACAAAGAAAAGTCCTCTTGTTAGCAGAGCAAGTGCAAGTAAAGCGACCGGTTCGCAGGCGCCGACCGTTGACCTTTGGTAAGCTAGAAAAAAAACAATATAAAAATTTCTTACAGTTCCATTTGAACAGATTAATTAATCACTTTACAAATGAACAAGTCCAAAGTATTGGCTTTAACAGATCTACAAGCTCACAGTATTAAATATAAGGTATACAAGTTAAATCTGACTTGCATAGACTTGCAGTGCAGACACCCTGTTACATGCATTTTTCAGAATAGGCAAAGTTATTATCTTATTATCTTAAATTAAATTATCTTAATACACAATGAAATCAGATCGACATCAGTAATATCCATTATCAGCCATAACGGTCAGCAATTAATCATAGCGGATCGATCCCCACACACACTGGTGTCATGGAATAATAGTGATCTACAAGCCTGTGTATCGCAAGTTCGCAACCCTATCGATTATCTATATTGCTCTTCAGAATGCCTTTCCTTTATTGCAACTAAGTAAAGGTAACTTGGGGTTAATTATTAAACAAGGAAGAAGGTTTGCTGAAGGTTTGCTGAAGGAAGAAGGAACCAAAGACTTCTAGCTTACAGTAAACAGTAAATGTCTGCTTCTTGTCAGACAAACGTTGGACATGCAAGACATGATGACGCAAGTTTTTTCCTCCCCTAAGTCATGACTAACTCAGGTCACTAACTGGCTCTGGCACAAGCACCTTTACTTTATGGTTGATGATAAGTGATGTGACTTGAGATATTTTTTTCATCAAGCAAATGTTTTTATAGTCTTCCAATCAATGAATCAAACAACTGGCATGTACTAGGTTGTTGATTGATAGGTCTGTTTGGCAGAATGTAACCTGACAAACTGTAAAAGTGAAGCTAGTTGGATGTAACACTAAAATCCTTCATGCTTCAATTTCACTCTGACAAATGAACTGCAAAACATACTGTAGGTCCAAATCTTACCATCTCACCCTCTTATCTATACAGCAACCTCTATATAATAGGCTAATAAAAGTACCCAGCGCTATGCTCTTTCACTGGATTAAATGGTGAAAGCGGTAGTTCCCAATTCAAGACTCAAGACATTTACATTTTACAATTTCACATTTACATTTTACAATTTTATACCTGGACACCTGGCAGTAACCATTACAGTAACAGCTGCATACAGGCCTACTACAACCAAAGAATGGCCTTGTATGACCATACTGAACGTCCTATCAACCTCCTAAACGGCCTATCAACACTCCAAAGATACTGCAGCCATTTAGGAAACAAATTGACCCTCAACATCCCTTAAAGGGGAATTCCCCCCGTTTTAAACATTTTACTATGTCATCAATAGACCTTAGAGATGTTATGTGGACATAATAAAAAGTTCCCCCATTCCGTGTTTCCTGGAAATAGAGGTCTGAAAACAATCATTAACATGGTGAAACACATCATCAAGTTGTGTTTCACCATATTAATGATTCTTCTTGTACAAATTGAACGAAATGAACCCATTAGGTTTCATTTTGTTCCATATCCGCTCAAAAAAAAAAACTTGAAAATGGGTGGAATTCCCCTTTAAGGTTTTGTTGTTCTATAAATCGAACCAAAGGGTTCCTTACAAGTCTGAATATTTTACAGTGTAGGGGTGATTGGCATCCAAGAGATAAAAATCACATCAAATAAGGACTCCAGCTTAATGCATAACAAACTTGGAGTCCTTGAAATTAAGTAAGAATCACTGAATGAACTACAGCCCTGAGCGACAGTGGGGAATGCTGGGTTAAGGCATAGTTCTGTTTTTTGTTTGTTTGTTTTTGCTTTTGTTAAAGATCAAATGTGTCAGTCCATCGCCTGTTCTTTCATAAAATAATCTCCCACAATCATCAGTTACTATTAACTAAACTGGTTTACCTGGCTTTCATGAAGTCCTCCACCTCCTTGCATGTCCTCTTGCCTTCATTGAGATATTGGATGACGGTCTCATAACCTGCTGTGTTGGTCAGTTCAGAGTTCTGTCAATAACATGGAGATGCAATAGTAGATATTTTTGTCATTTTTCATTCCTTTAGTTTCTGACATAGCCTACCGCAGTGGTTTTCAACCTTTTTGAGCCCAGGGCCCACTATTTATTGAGCCCAGGGCCCACTATTTATTGAGCCATGGGCCACCATTTGATGACACCCCGTCCCAAAACTAAAGATTTCTTTTGCTTTTGTTCACAATACCAAGCTGGATTTGGGAAACAAAACAGGCAATCATACAGATCAAGATGACCATTAATCTTATCCATTCTATAGTTGTGTAGACTTGGGCTAGTTCATTTGATTTCATGTTTACACTCTCAAAGAGTTACATCTGCATGCTTTACCAGCTCTCCATCATTTAGCCTAGGGGACCACCTGGAACCCTCTCAAGGACCACTGGTGGTCCCCGGACCACTGGTTGAAAACCACTGGCCTACTGTCATTCTCAAGGACCACTAAAGGTCCTTGAGTTCCATGAAATGAAAACATTTTAGAAACATTTGTATGTACAGTAGCCTAGTTTAAGGGTATTAAGAGACAACATTGCATCACAAACATGTCATAGTAGTTGTAGTTTCTGTAAACAAGGCTGTGTGAAACGTGTCTAATAGGTCTCCCAGACAAGCCCTCAGACAGACAAAAATGACTGCTTCCAATTAGAACTGAGTCGACACAGCAGCAGGTAACTGCTCTGGAAGAAGATATAAATTGATGTTTGCGGCGCCTTTTTCCCCTGTAATTTGTTTGCTGGGAGTGACAGTCCATAATTAGGTTAACCAACCTAATCTCTATTTGAATGTGATTTAAAGTAAGATCTATATAGCTACTACTCCTACATAAAAAGCTGCCTATAAAGCCTTCCTCCAGAATAACCCTACTTTTTCCATGGGAAATGAGGAAGATCCATTTATAGTGACCACAGAGTAAATATCATTCCATTTTTTAGTGTTTACAACACCATGGCATGAATAAAATTCGGAGAGAAAACATGCTGGAACCCTTCAGAGTAGAGAGTGGTCTGCCGGTCTTCATTGGCTACGTTATTTTTGGCTTCATTCCCTTCTCAACCGTTTATTAATAAGCACAAGTGAGCCCAACACACGTGCATATACAGTAGATATATTTGTCAGCGCAACTTACCCAAAAGTAGTCCTTGAAATGAATGTCTCTCATCCTTGAAAGTGCAAACTGCAGTGCAGACTAAAGCAGATAGTTCCAAAGGTTTTCAGAATTGTGCAAAGGCACTGAGGGACATAGCCTAGTAGGGACATGTGTGTGTGAGTGAGAGAGTGATGTGTGGAGTGGAGCTTTTTATACAGTCAGCTGGAGGGAGATGAAAGTGAAAGGCGTGTATGTCAACAAGGGGAGGTGCTCCTGCTGCATGGGACTCATCTCATATTCAGTAGGTATCCTGTGATTATGCAGGCTAGAAACACCCCTTACATAGTGTACAAATCAAACCACATGGGCAAAGTGCCCATTAGATTTTATTTGTAATTTACAAACTGTCTCTCACAGAGTTTATTTGTTCTATAGGCTATATGGACCAACACTGGCCATACCATAACATTTTGTGCTGTATTCATTGCTGCAAAACAACACCACACAAGCGTTTTATTCCCATTAAATAGAATGTACAGTATATGAATTTACCAATTGATTGAGTGTGCTGCCCCCTGGTGACTCAAGTGCTGTAAACAGAATTATAGCTTGTCCAATTTCAAGATACACCAAAAAATCATGGAAAAGTTGGTTTATTTCCACAATTCCATTCAAACCTTGAACTCTAATTATAGATTCAGTGCATGCATTGCAAACGATTAAGTATGCAATTTTGGCTTCCAGCTCATAAAACCCACCAAAAGAGGATATTTTACGAGACCACTAAAAAAATATTTTTTTAAACAAGGAATGTCAAATATCTGAAAAGTATATGTTTGCAGTTAATACTTGGCCTGGGCTACTTTTCAACAAATTATTTCATGAATGGGGCATGGCATGGAGGTGATCAACCTGTGGCGCTGCTGAGGTGTTATGGAAGACCAGCTTTGCTTTGATACCGGCTGTAAATGAATTTGTATTGTTCAGTCTTATGTCTCACACCTTCCTCTTGGCAATACAACCCAGATTCTCTGTTGGGTTAAAGGCAGAACAGTTGGCTGGTCAGTTAAGTGCAGTATACCATGGTCAGTACAGCAGTTACTTCGGTTACTGTAGTAGTTTTGGCTCTGTGGCAGGTGCCAAATCGAGCTGGAAAGGAGAATTGGCATCTCCATGAAGCTTGTCAACATACTGAAGCATAAAGAGAAAAAAAACGGTTGACAGTTTCAACCGCTAACATGGCCTAAATCATGTGTTTTGCCATGTCCAGTCTCCAGGCCATGTTACAGGCTGGTGTTAATCCACTGACAGTTAACAGTGGTTTTAACACAGCTATTATTCATATATACTATGGGTAATGAAATGTCATTAACGCTGCTAGAACCCCAATTCCAAAAAAGTTGGGACATTGGGTAAAATGTAAATAAAACCACAATGCATTGATTTGCAAATCCTTTTCAACCTATAATCAATTGAATACACTACAAAGACAAGATATTTAATGTTCAAACTGATAATCTTTATTGTTTTGACAATATACAAATAATATTTTAAAATTTTATCCCTGCAACATGTACCAAAAAAGTTCGGACAGGGGTACGTTTACCACTGTGTTACATAGCCTTTCCTTCTAACAACACTCAAATGTTTGGGAACTGAGGACACTCATTTTTGAAGGTTTGTAGGTGGAATTCTTTATCATTCTTGGCCTGTTTGAAGATCTTAAAATCTGTAAAACTCAGAAAGCTATACTTTTGAAGGATGTTACATGCATTTAAGCTGCAAAGCTCAACAATGACCCAGTCTGTGTGTAGCAGGTGCCTACAGCCTTTGTCGTGATGACCTCCACTCAGTGGATAGACTGGGGGAAGTCTATCTGCCCCCAGACCAGAGGGATGTCCCCATGGTTTAGTGGTTAAGATGTTGGACTTTCACGCAGGAGACCAGAGTTTGAATGCCGGGTGTTACATGTGTATGCCATAGCGGTCACTTGGGTAGTTTAAAATTTCTTTGATCTTTAATCCATCGACACTGCTCCCCGCCAATTTTGTCTCGGTGTACAAGGTATATATATATCATCTGCATCTTTGGGGGTTCAGGTTGGTGGCAAGACCCAACATGTTGGAACACTGACACTGCAAAACAGCTGGTGTCTCACTTGAGATGGTGATTGGGACCCTGCAGTTGTGGCAGCAGAGCAAGACTGTAGAGTTATTTATGGGAAGATCAAGCTCAAGGTTTGCAGAGAGAATAGTGCTGCCTTCATCAGCAGTATACGCCAATGGTACAAGGAGAAAAACAATAGAGGAAACGAAACGTCTATGCCAGAACAGCAAATGGTAGAGCTCTCTCAAACCCTGAACTCTCCCGCCTCACATTTGGAGACAGGGTTTGCCATTCTGAGCTTCAAGGTGACAGAACTCAGACTCATGACTCCAGTTTGGAAAGTGATCAGTGTCTTACTTGGCCACAGTATACGCCTGGAATTTACAGCAGATTGACAAATTAGAACAATTATGTGGCCATTATTGCCAATAACTAGTTGTTGAAACAATTTACAATATTTAAATCTCAGTCGGGTTATCAAAAGTAAAATACATTTCAACAAAATATTAATCTAGAAAAAGGGCAAGCACAGCAAGGACTAATCCTATGAAACAAAACGGTTAGTCCCCACCATGCACCTTAATCGTACATTACTACGAAATAATATGAAATTAATAATACGCTATATGTAATATTATTTTCCCTCGACATTTAGGGACTGGTACATAGCAAGGACCAGCTCAGCTACAGTGGACATGGTGGGAGGCTCAGACGACATGGCAGGGAAATCGTAGGTATGGCTGTAGGCCCACACATAGAGCCTGCAGGTAGACAAACAAACCCCACATGACTACAAAAATTGGTCAAATCACAATATAAAATCATATACAAGTATTCAAACATTCCTTTAGAAATGGCCGATCTAAAAGCTCCTTGCACAAACACATACCTCTGGTTAAGTGCAAACAAAACAGGCTCTTGATCATCACTACTGAAGGCTATGAGTAGGCCACCTGAAGAACAATACCAAATCAGTGTAAAATGAAACAAACATTCAAACATGAATTTAGAAATGGCCGATCTACAAGCTCCTTGCACATAAACATACCTCCAGTTAAGTGCAAACAAACAACCAGGCTCTTGTTCCTCAGCGCTGAGGCCCATGAGGACGAGGAGGGCACCTGAGGAACAATAGGACCATTTAATACATACAATAATGTGAATCATGTTTTAACATAAAACAACCTAATGCCTACCTAAGTCAGCGCATACTGACAGCAAAAGGGGGACTGAATGCCTAAGTCACTGGCTTTATAGGGGGGAGGAGCTGTTCAGTGGCCACTTGCAGGTGTGTGAGTGATTGGGGAGTGGCCACGGATCATTGTCTGGAGACAGGTCTCCCTGCTACACATCCATATGATCCATTCCATTAGCATCAATAGCATGACACATGACACATCCATTGTCAGATCCTTCCGATCCATCGAACTTTCATAACTGTCCGTATCGGAGCAGATATTCAACTTGATTGGGCCAATATGCCTATTGTAGATGTTCGTTTACGACACTATGGCTTGACGAAGGCTTGGTAGTATTGCAGTAGATGTATTGTGTATAAATGCTTCAAACCAAACGGGGGAAACAAACAAAACAAAAACTCAAATTATATGGCTCCTACACACGCGCACACACATACACACACAAGCTGTTATTTGGTAATCTGAGGTATTTCTACGGCAATGTTGCATCACTTTGTTTCACAAATTGGTTGTCCTGCAAACAATTAAACAACCTTTTCCAGAGAACCAGCAAGGTCTTAACCAAACTCATAGCCTACCATCATTGTAGCATCTTTGAAAAGTGTATATATTTTTAAGCTTTGATAATCGGCAGTCATAAATGTAGTGGCTCCTGATCTGGGTCAAGAACTCAGTCATAAGCCTCCGGTTCTCTTAAAAGACAAAATGTTAAAAAGTCTGCCAAGCATATGGGAACTTTTGAGTGGGATGGAATATCACCTAGATACTCTATTTTCTGCGCAACATAATTCAACAAAATATTAATCTGTTTCCAAATAACGAACCATGGGCGGTTATACTGCCAAGGGCCGTTATTTAAATGTTCAAATCCCTGTCCCTGGCCCAAAAGGGTCTGGGCCCCTTATACTTTCAGATGAGGTCCACAGACAAATACATATTCATTTGGGGGATGGGGTCCTCGACATGAAAATGGTTGAAAACCACTGACGTTGTCTGGTTTAGATTTAACAGTTGTAATGTACTGTAGAAGTTCACATTTTGTACTTCCAAAATAGCCAAAGACCAATTGGTTTTCAGCCACACTGATGAACATTTATGCTCATATAGGTGGAGATCCTTGATTTCATCAGTACAGCTTGGGATGCCCATTTGTGGGCTTATCAGTCGGTGCAAACTAAAATTCATGTTGTTCTGGAGTGGACAATACACAGTACTCAGTGGGTATTATTGACATTTGTATAAAGCCACAAAACCTTGAGAATTTAACCATCTCATTAAATGAGCACTGAAGATTTCACAGTGTACTGAAACACACCCTTCACTTGATCTTGGCCAGACGCATCTCTTTGTGCCATGCATGTTCTCTTGAGCCTTGCTGAGGGTGGAGATCTTCCGGTGGAGCTCCATCTTCTCTCTCGGTGACAGACAGAGTGGACCTCAGCTCAAAGGTTGGATCCAGCTGTTGATAATGAACTTGCACACTTTGAGGAGCTGCTTGGTGGAAGACGACTGCAGGTTTTGGTGGACACCTCTCCTCGATACTTGTTTTCTGAGAGGAACTAGGCCTATAAAGAAAAGAGAAAATCGAGATTCATTAAAATAAGAAAATACTGTAGATTAATCACTTGATCCCCACTTTATACTTTGACAGATTCTGAAAACGTTTATCTTCATACGCCTAGTATATTTGGATAGTACTTATTCTTTATGTCCTACATTTTGATAACTCCCTGCAAACTGTTCCTCATCCCTGTGAGGCTGTGACTCCACCAGCATGGAACGGAAACGGCAAGGCTCAAGAGGAAGAAGTGTCCGAGTCCAGACTTTACAGCTACCTTGGCCAAAGTAAAGGCATTGTTTTAAATAAAGTAAATGTAATCAAATTTGACCAACTTAAAGCTGCAGAGTAACGATACAGTTTTCAAATTAATGTGGTTCAGTTAAAAGTATAATATTTACCTTTGAGGTGTAGTAGAGTAGAAAGTATTGTAAGAAATTCCTCAAAATTGCACTTCAGTTCAGTACCATACCTGTCTATTTGAGCATGAGCCATGACCTTGAATCTCCTGAAACAAAAAAACAAAACAAAACATGGAGCCTTCCATGCTAGCCCACAGGGGGTGCCCTCTTCTCTGTAGTCTGTACATCAACTGAGGAAGGTAGAGGTGACTGGCTGTTCATTGAATTATTCTGTATCTTTATTACCCAAGTGGCCTGAATATAACACTTTATGGGAACTATTTTGATTGTCTTTAGTATCAGGTTTTAAGTCTCAAGTGAAAACTTGGAGGTATGGCAAAGCTATTTAGCCACTCAGAACAGCTAAACCTCCAAGTTTTGACTTAAGACTTAAGACCTAATACTTAAGACAATCAAAATAGTGCCCTAAAGTACAGTACATACATGAGATATTATGACCTGCTCTCCTGAAAAGGTATTCAGTGTATACTGCAGGAAAGGCAAGCTGATCTTTTAAAAATCCACAGAACACACTACTCTGAAGTCTGAATAAGAACTCACATACATATTAAGATAAAAAAAATACGTATGTTCCAAAGTCGTCAGATTAGTCACTCACATTACCGCAGTGAAATTAGTTCTCCGCTTCTGACCCATCTCTTGGAGTGGTGAACTGCAGCGTGCGCCGTGCTCGGGAATCATTAGTTGATTTTACCCCCAATCCATCCCTTTGATGCTGAGTGCCATGCAGGAAGGCATTGGGTCTTAGTTTATGATCTTATTCTTCTGGAATTATTCTGTTAGTCTATTTAGTCGACTAAATATTAAAAACCTTTATCGACTTAGTCTTTAGTCTTAGTCGACAAGTTTGAATCAATGGCAGAAGAGGACAATTACATAGTTCTGTTTTAATATAACTAAATGAGGTTGTCCAGAATAGTTGGAAATGGACATTTAAAAGGTAACACCTATACTGTATGTTGAAACAGAACTGCCATCTAGTGGTGTGTAACATCTGGAGGCATATAGAAGTCCAAGAGTGTATTAGAAGTCTTTCCAGATTCCTCTCAAAATTGAATATTATGTCAAACCTAATATACTGTATGTTACTTAATTATTAACTACCATACATGACTGTCATATATGGACTACCTGATTGGCTCAACTGCTTGCTTCTGGTATATTTTTTCCCTTGATGAGAAATTAGTCTTATTTATGCTGGTGGACTTTCTCTCACTAAAATAAATAAATAAAAATCAATAAATTATTGGTATGATGTTTGACAATATGGTATAATCTAGTCTGGCTTCAGCCATGAATAATAATAGTAAATGTTCATTTATTGGTATACCGGTAAGTACACAAAAACAAACAGGACAGAGAAAGCACTAGTATTATAAAAGCTTCTGTAATGATCATGTAATGCAGCGTGAAATCAAAAGCTGCTTTAGCAGGTTCTTGGACTATGTTGTAACTTGTGCTCCAGCTGCACTGACTTCCAGAACTGATGAGCCAGGTCAGAAATGCCAGAAAGGTAACAACACAGACCAACACAGGTCTTTTTTGTGGTGGTCTCTGTCTGGATTGTGTGGGAAAATGGTACCACAATGTTGAATTAATTGAAGTATAACAAAGCCTTGGATGTAGCACTAGTACACACTGCACTTTGACTTTTCTAGCTGTCTTCTTTGATATAGAAACATTGTAATGATTATGCCCTCCCTTGAAAACTGTGTCTGGTAGTGACTGTGTACCGTACATCATGGCCATCAATGTCCATATGGAAAAGTGTAGTGTGTCAAAGACTTGGCAGCTAGTGTCCATGACAAATTTTAGATTTTTATTATTTTACACAGCATTATGTTTGAAGATCAAAAGATTACTGAACGTCAACCCACCTGAGAGTCAGTGTGCAAATGGGCCCAGTTCTTTGCACACTCTCAAGGTTACGGAGGAGATTAGGCTAGATTAGATACATATCAGTTATTACACTGACTGGCTGTGTTAAATACGGTAGATTGATTGATTGTATTTAGTAACTTCTGGTTGTCACTATTAGTTCAACTTCCGGTTGTCACTATTCATAGAGGACCCGCCATGAAACTGGCCCCATGAATTAAACGGAGTTTGCGCTATTTCTAAGCTCTGGGTGATACATACCTACCGCGCACACCCTACAGCCACCCCAGAGCTCAGTGGGTGCATCACTTCCTCCGACGAAGCATGTGCGTGCCTCCTCCTCTGGAAGCTGCCTGGAACGGTTCAGTCAGTGACAGTCACAGTGAACTAACAAAGACATGTCAGTGGAAAGGTTAGATAGCTCAATCTTAGTGGAACAGCAGCACGCGTCCGTATGAAAAAACACCGCGGGTCGGTTTTACATGTATTATAGAGCGCGGGGTTAACGACGGCCAGGCTCCTGCAGCACAACCAGCTACACATCTAGGCAGACCCGTTTATGTTCAAGTGCTGCTGGGCGTCGGTTCGGTTCAGCTGCACAGGCACAGCAAGCAGAGTGAGAGTAGCAGCACTGCTGTAGCAGACAGACAGCCGAAAAATGTCCACGGTGTCGATCCCGGCTTGTACTAGTGCGCTACTGCTAGACATAGAAGGCACAACTACGCCGATCACATTTGTAAAGGTAAGCCGTACCGTCTGTTTGTCCATTGTTTAAATAAATATTTGAGCGTGTACAAAATGTAACAGTGTGGGCCGCGTAGGGTTCAGCCACAGTAGTCAAGTCACACTCGTAATGAAATGGATTGGATACATTCACAGTGGTTTTTATTATGCGCTGTAATATAAAGCAAAACGCTATGAAACAATGAATGTACACATTAAACTGCGAGTGTGAGAGTTACAAACAATGGGGATATCACCATTCATCATCAGTCTCTCATGCAGTGGCTTACTGCTAAATCAGATCTCCCTCCGTACTGTATGAGGATCAATTGGCTCTACACATATCCGATCCGGTCTAGAGCGGATACGGAAGTGGCCCGTGCCCGTGCCAGATGTGCTTGCGAAAATAACCGGAAGCAGTGGGCGGGCTTTAGACTGGATCTGATTACTGGTGTAAATAAAAATATAAGTTTAGCAAGGTGGTTTTCGCGAGGTCAGAAGTGTGAGCCACACGTCTTTTCGGCTTTGCTTTGTTATTTAGATTTAGTTTTAAATCTTTGTTATTTAGATTTAGTATGGAATGTTGCATAAACATGTCATATGGTAAGAGATGTTTTCTGTGGCATTCAGGAAGATGAATATTACTCTGTTCCTTCCCTTCAGCAATTCTGCTGCCTGGCACATAAAGCAAAAGCAGTAGTTAAAGCCAAGTTTTTTTTATGGAATAAATTATTTCTATTATTTCAAATAATCGACAGATGATTGAGTAAAAGTAGCTAAAAGACACTGAATGATTTTCCCGGCTGCACAGTACTGTGGTCTAAATGACAGCTTATAATAGTTTCGTACAGACTGCCATCAATTACACGTGTGTCTTTATCTTTATGTAACATTGCAACATACAGAACTCCTCCTATTGGGGCTCTGTTAAATTACAGTGTGAAAGTGGAAACCCTGATAAAAGAAAGAAAGAAATAACAGGTGTGCAAAATACTTTCTATCGTTTTTCATACAAAATTGTCAGTACATACAGTTTTGTCAGAATTTGTCACAAACAGACAGTGGCCTATAGTTGAATCATATTATTGAGATTGCATTTATTGACTAGACTGTCTTTTTGTATTATAGAAAATTGATTAACACACCTAGTGCTCTGAGAAGTGCATTAACTAATGCGATCATTACCACCACTGGTACTGTACAGTGTAGTATATCTTATCGGCCTCTCCATCTGAGTCAAAAGTCAAAGTCGCATGATTTGTCACTACGTTACCGCAGCGAAATTGGACCTCCGCTTTTAACCCATCACTTGGAGTGGTGAGCTCCAAGGAGCGGTGAGCTGCGGCTTGCCGCGCTCGGGAATCATTAGCTGATTTTGACCCCCAATCCATCCCTTTGATGCTGAGTGCCAAGCAGGGAGGCATTGGGTCCCATTTTTTAGAGTCTTTGGTATGACCCGACCGGGAATCGAACCCCGGCCTCCCAGTTCCAGGGCGGACACTCTAACCACAAGGCCACTGTTCTGGTTCTGAGGACTAGCACATTGGCTCAAGCCTGCCCATGACAAATACTGTCCGATAATAATTAATCACATACCCATATTGCAGCATTTGAACGTCAATTTAATTTAATCATGAATTATTATTACTGCCGGTATGATGAAGTGCCGTAGTGAATGGAACATTAATCCTGCTGAGATTTAGTATGGAGTCGATTGAAAACACAAAAGGTGCTCCTATGGACCACGACTTTGGTTCACTTAATTAATTTTGACAAAATGCCATGCAACATACTGTATTTATGCACAATTTGCCATGTATATACACCAGATTTACCGTAGCAATTGAGATGCTGCTAATTTTACATCCACCGTCCCCACAAAAACACATAAAACCCACAAAACAAAGCATACATAGAGACATCAGGTGCAAATGTGATCAAGACTTTCTCTTCACTGGTTCGTATACAGTGCTATCTCCATAACCCTGACATGGTACCTGTGCATGTGTTGCTGATGTGGTTTTGATTTATCACTCCTGTCCTGATGTGTGGCCAGTTAAAAAAAAAAACAAATACAAAAGAAAAGTGTGTGAGTTGGCACCTTATTAGCTATTCTGTCTCTTCCAGGATATCCTCTTTCCATATATTACAGAACATCTTGAGGATTATCTGTCTAACCACTGGGAAGAAGATGAGTGCAAGCAAGATGTTCACCTCCTAAAGAAACAGGTACAGGGTGTTTGTATTATGTGGAAGGGCTTATATAAGAGTAGTTCTCAGCTTTTTTGCCAGGGGGTTACTAGTATGGTTACTGTTCTGCTGCTGACATCACTGTTTGTAAATGTGATTACGCGTGCGATGAGATGCAGGGGAGCCGCTAAGAAAATATCTGGTATGATCACCACGGAACTGGCTCCGGGTTGGTTCGAACCCAAAGACCTCTAGTGCGACTGCGTCCTCCCAATCCAAATCCTTTTAAAGGACAACTTTTTAGGGGAAGTGATTTCACTTTTGTCAGATATCACCCAAAAAATATTTTTTTCTGTTAAAATGCTCTATTATAAGGTGTGGAAACCACATATGGAGTTTCCCCCTCCCCCACGTTAGCAGAGGAGCTAATAAAAGTTCCCCAGGTCACCACAATTCTCCTCCAATCAGGAGAGAGCAGCAGGTTCACATAGTGTAGCTACTTTTGGGGGCCCCTAGTGCACCAGGCTGGTACTACACCATGAATTTCAAATCACTTCCCCTACCTTTAAAGGACAACTTTTTATTTTATTATTTTTTCATCCAAGTTTGGATGGGTGTTGTGTTTTCTTCATTTGCTGCTTTCTTTAGTTTTAGGGATTCAAGCACAGGGCTAAATATGTATTTTTTTTTTTAAAATATACATAATGATCATTTACTTTTTTTATAACTAAGATAATCCCAATAAACCACAGGAAATTATATTTGGCCACGAAAGTTCACAGGATCTACTGAATGTGAAGGTAGCTGTTGATAAGTACTACACGGTCTATGCATCAATGTGTAATCGACTCCATATGGTAGCTAACACTAACCAAAGCAGGAAATGTAAAACAATTAACACCCATCTTTTATTTTGTCTAATGACAACCTAAAACGTTGTAATTTAAGTTTGTAATGGCCTTTTGGCAGGCAGCATGTCACATTTCAACGGTTTTAGAACACTCCCAACACCCTGAGGTGTCTTCACCTGTAGGGACGTGTCTTGGTGTTATTAGCCCCGTCGGCATTTAGTTTGAGGCCAGTAAAATAGTGCACTCAGCTGATGAATACTAAGCACATGCTTTTATCCAGTGCTTTGATTATAGTCTCCTGTCAGAACTCGGCACTGTCAATGCCAAATCCCAAATGTCACATGGGTTAGTGACATTTAGGACTAGCTTCACTATCTCGGCCATGGCCATTTTGAGCATTCAGCGAAAATAGCAGTTCTAGTAGTCCTTTTGGCAGTGGGCTATCCCTTTAAGAGGTTGATGCATTGTGGGTGTGTCTGCAAATTCTGCTGACAATTCCACAATTCACAAGTTAATGCACAGTATTAGCTCTGCTCATGACTATGAAAAATATATTGCAGACTGTTCATACACCGAAGCTCCCTTAAGTGCAATTCATTTGGCACATCCAGCTGCAGTGATGCCTGGAGCTGTTATGCAGTAAAGAAGAGCATTAACTGGACACGTGTCACTGCTGTTGGTCGTGCAAATAAATTGCACTTGAGGGAGCTGCAGTGTGCAAGTCTCCTTTTTATCTTTCATTGTTGTCATCTTTTGGTCCAGCATCTGCCTTAGTCTTTGAAAATGCGCAAAGTATTAACTGTCCTGATGCCCATCATGTCATCATACCTCCAATTATATGCCTCTGTGGCTATCTGACTGTCCTGAGTCTTAAACCGCCTTGTACTTCAGAACCAACCTCGCATTTATCTTTTGCAGAAAATAGCAGATCTAGAATCATCTTTACTGTCACATCACAGTTTTGTAGAAATGTATTTCTACAGGCTGACAGTGTATGAGAAATGATTTATATTTTCCAAAGTACAGGGATGCCAGTTTGAGTTGAAAGTGGTTAAAAATATACTTTGTTTGTCTCTAAAGTGAATTGAAAAATAATTCCTAAGCTCTCCACATAGTTCTGTGTGGTTGTCACTAGAGTTGTCTGTCACAGCACAGTAGTGTTCCTTGGCACACAGTTTGGTAAACACAAGCCTGCAGGCAGAATGAGGGCAAAGTAGGTCACTGATGTAGGGCAGGGCTCGCACATTTAGTGCCTCAGTAAACCCTAGCATCCCTAGTTACACCAGGGCAAGCCTACAGCAGAAAATGACTGATCTACAACAATAGATCTCGAACCTTTTTGTGTCATGCACTCCCAAATCTATTTGGCTGTGGAAGCCCATTTTAAAAGGTTTTGGGCCAGGGACTCTCTGGATATTGTTTTTTTTTTCTAATTCAGTTACCGGTAGTTTGTATTATTTTTGAAATGCTAATAGTTTTAGTTCATCATGTCAGATTGAAGAGGACATGAGGCAGAACCGCGCCTGTCCTGTGCACGCCTTGGACCAGACGGCCCACACGGACGAGGAGAAGGCCATCCGGGAGGTGATGGATATAGTGCTGTGGGCCATGGCCTCCGACCGCAAGACAGTAGCCCTGAAACAGCTCCAGGGACACATGTGGAGGGCAGCCTACGCTGCCGGTAGAATCAAAGGCGAGTAAGTAGTCAGATAAGGTTTTTCCTTTTTAAATATTAGGGTACATTATACAGACAGTCTGTCTGTCTGTTTCTGGGGGTCCCACCCCCACAGTAAAATGTGTTGATACAGATCCACAATCATTTTAACTACTTCATCTCTTTTTCATGCATTGACTATTCAAAAATGCAGATCTAAAAGGTTTTATATCCTCTATTTTTTTGATTATGGAAAGACTATCGAAAATGTTTTGAAAATAACACCTAACAACACATTTCAGAGGGGTGCATGGCCAAATATATAGCAATCCAAATGATAGCCACACCGTTGTTGGAATTTGTCATAAAGGGAGGTCTTTCCACAGCCAGGGGATGCTTGCCCCAATCAGCCTTTTAGATCATACACATGCATTAATTAAGTGGGGTATCGCATTCGCAACATAATAAGGGAACTGAAACTTGTGTATGACCATGTGATAGTCGTAATAGGCTCCAGAACAGTCATGGCTCGGTGTTCTATACACAGAAATCCCACGCACAGCAGCCCTTTTTGTGGTGCTGTCCCATGGCATAACATCAAAGAGAACGCCAAAGTGGCTTTATGCACACACAGATCAGATGCAGAGATAAAAAAAGTATTGAATACTCTGAAGGCTGGTGGATCTATCCAAAATGTTGGTCTTTTTATCTCTGCGTACCTCAAACGTTGCGGCCACTTTGAGGGTTTAGCATTGTGCTATATTTACATAGTCACTCACAGTAGTATTTGCCTAACACAAATATAATGTCATTGTTTTGTTCCTCGCCTTGGTCCTATTGTAGAGTCTACCAAGATGTAGTTCCATCCATCAGGAAGTGGAGAAGACGGGGCCTAAAGGTTTATATCTACTCCTCGGGAAGTGTGGAGGCCCAGAAACTGCTCTTTGGACACTCCGTCGAAGGAGATGTTTTAGATGTAAGTAAGCAGCATTGTTTCATACACGTCAGCTTCTAGAGAATAGCTGGTGCAACCTCAGCCCAATTTACACTTATAATAAGGGTAATAATAATAATAATACATTTTTTTTATAATTCACTTTACATTCCAAGGAATCCCAAAGTGCTACATCGTTTGACGTTGCTGCACGCCAAATATTGCTCTTGTGCAAGCTCACACATGCAGAATGTCCCATTTAAGAAGTTTTCTAAAAAGAGAGCTTGTATAGAAGCTTTTCGAATGGAAATGGTGATGTATGTACTAATAGTCAAAATCTACAATGTAAATAAATGTAGTGGATTAAAAGTACAACACTTGGATTTGAGATGTAATGGACTAGAAGTAAAAATATTGGAAATATGTGACAAAAAACGTGATGGTGTCATGTGACAGTCTAACTAAGGCCTACCACGTTTTGCATTGCTACTCAAATGATTCTGAAGCAAGGACACATGTGTTTGAGATGGCAAACCCAGACATGCCTCACATACAGTAATAGTATGTATAATTTTCTTATCATATCATACTATGCATTGTTGCTAATTAGAGGAACTGTTTACCATTTCAGCTGTTTGATGGCCACTTTGACACCAACATAGGGGCAAAAGTAGAGTGCAAAAGCTATGAAAGAATTGCAGAGAGAATTGGCTGCCAGCCTGAAGAAATCACATTCTTGACTGATGTCACTCGAGGTAGGTCTAAAATTGGTGGGTAAGCCTTAACTTGAATGTGTTGCATGAAGCCAGAATATTATTTATTATGATCATTGGTACTGGCCACTTCCAGTCATTTCTAGTTATAAGTTATAAGCTTGTTTTATAAATTGTACTATGGTGTTGGCCCATAAAAGTCCCAGAACATGGAATCACCTATGCATTGACCTCACCTTCTTGCTTGTTTCTGCCTGTGTCACAAATTACAATACGTTAAATGCAGCACAGCTTGCACATGGACTCTTCATCAGTTTGAATCCTGTAAAGTAAACGTTTTGGACATACAAGATTCCACCCAAAAGAGTACATCCAGTCATGATGAATGTATCTTTGCAGAGGCTAAGGCGGCTGAAGATGCCGGGGTAAATTCGGTGGTGGTGGTCCGGCCTGGAAACATGGAGCTGACCGAGGAGGAGAAGGCCCACTATAATCTCATAACATCGTTTAACCAGCTGGAAGTGACGGGGAGCGCTTAACAAATGCCGGCATAAAAGGAAACGAGAGAGAACTTTGCCCCCACCCCCAATCGTCATTTCAATACGGTATATGCACAGCAGCCATTTTGGAAAGAACTCTTTCTTCTTCCAGGCCCCTTCCCTACTTCTTTCACAAGTGTTGCCGATCATTATGGCTGTGGTCCTCTGTTTACTGTACAGTTGTTAAACACTTGTATGGGGCAATTTGGAACCACAGCACCTGTGAAGGAAGAGGCCTGGAAGTAGGGAGAGTTATTTCCAAAATGGTATATATGCATAGAGCCAATTATCAACCCTTCTCTTTGTGATCCCTTTTTGCATCTTCCATGTTACACCACTACTATTCTGACAAATGAAGAGGCGAAGGCACCTGACAAGACCCAACAGACTTGCAAAAGTAAATGCCCGTCATTTGATCTGTTCAGCACGACCCAACTGTTTTTGCATTTGTATGGGACATAATTCTACAGGAGATGTCAACCAAGACGGAACTAGGTCACTGTAATTAGGACATTTCGTTGACCTAAAATAATTTAAAATGGGTAGACGCACGCTAAATACTTGTGGTATAATCTGAATGAAGCTACGTGTGACCTGCAGAGATGTACATTTTATTTACCTTTTTACTTAGAATCATTTTTGATTACACTTTCTGTACCTTGTTAATGTTATCCATTACAAAGCAGTTCATGTGTAACCATAAACCACATGTTTCTGTCATGAAAACTGTTTGCTGTGCTACACATGTCAGTGATTGAGTAATCTGACATGTTTATCCCACAGAAATGATTTCATTTCTGCAATTTCCCTACACAGCCAATATATTGGCCCTGCAATATGAATATTTGTCAAGTAATTCAAGAAAATATGTTTCACTAACTTGTTGGATCCTCTTCAAATGAACTGCGTCTCTATAAATGTGCCATCTTACTGGCTATTAGTTTGTGTAGAACATGAAATGTAGCCTAAGAATAGCCCAGTTGTTTGTTTGTTGAACATAAAACTTGAAATGAATGCCTTGTCTCAAGAATTACTTTATCTTGCAACTAGTCTGTGGAATGTGCCTGTGTCCATAGAAGTATTTACAAATTCAAGTTATCACAATAGTGCTAGCAAAACTATAAAGGTTTAAAAGGCAAAATATAACACCTGTGCTTATTTTGTGGCACAAGTTATTCAGCTGTGCTATCTGTGAATGTACATAGTCTACTCTACACTGTTCCATGGAATATTTCTGATATACTGAAAAGCAGTACAGCATTTTTATTGTGATGTCTTGGAGTGGAAATATCGACTTGGGTAGCTGATCATTTCAAGTACGGTAATAAAGATCAGACCTGTAGACCTGGTCATCAGGCCCACTACAAAGGGGAGGAGAATTGGACGTCATGCCTTATGTCCAGGAACGTGCTCTGTGCTCTTTTAGATACTTCAATAAAATTATATTGTGCTCATCAAAGAATAAGTGATCAGAGAAGGTGTGATATAACTTATTGTCATGAACCGGTTAGTTGAGGTTGGAGTAATTTAAAGATGGTGCTAGAAGGTGACTATTACTGTGCATTATATGTATTACCTTGCTAAATGACTAAATTGAATGTTTTATTGTTATTTGAAAAATGATTACAATACTTTTTTCTTCAAACAGTAGTACTATTGTTCTATGCACAAGTACTCCCTCTACTGGTGTAAATGACAGATCTAGACATTTTTAAATTCAGCCTAGGTTTCCAGCCTAACTATTGGGCCTATGGAGAACAATTATTTGTAAAACACAGACTTCTGGTTAAATTGTTTCTTGAATGAAATTTAATTAAATTAAAGATCTGTAGAGAATAAATTAATAGTTAACTGTTCACAGAACTGTGAAAGTGGCCTCATGAAAAGACAATCTGACAAACAATGACTTTTTTGTTTTCATTTAGAATATACAGTATACTATTTGGTATAGGATAAGCTGATGTAAGCTGACACAGCAGTCTTTATTTCTTTCCCTTATTGTTGAATCTCTCCTCCCTTATTCCAGTGGTTTTCAACCTTTTTGATTTATTTTTTACATTGTGTAGACTTAAGATTAAGTGGGCTAATTCAGATTATGAATATTTAAGTAAACGTGGAACCAAATGGACCTATTTGGTTTTATTTTGAGCTCTCGAGTGTTACATCTGGTTAACCAACTTTTCATCTGGTTAACCGACTTAGCTGGGGGCCACTAGCTGGAACCCTCTCAAGAACCACTGGTGGTGCCCGGACCACTGGTTGAAAACGGTTGAAAACCACTGCCTCATTCACTCAGGACCGAAGAAGACTCACTCTCCCATCTGACTTCCACCACATTTTTGTAGTCCTTTAATCTACCGTATTCTCTACTGTAGTCCTTATTCCCGTCTACCCGCCGGTAGACTGATCTAGTACCGTATACCCTGTTGTATAGTGGCAGTAGGGTAGAGAGAGCTCCAGAAGAATGGCCGCCGCTGCAGGCATAAACAAGCAGGACCGACACGGGAGGGGGGCGAATGGAAACACAGTGAAGGTTAGTTGTCTTGTGTTTTTAAATAGCTCTTTAAGATCAAGAAACACACGTTGGGTGACCGCCTGGGTGTTTTATTAGACGCATTGCAGGCAGACGAGTGAACAGTGCCTTCGGTCGTGGTGGTGTCTTGACTTTGGCTGATCGCTGCTTTGCTTGCCAGAGCCATCTAGTGGAAGAGTTGCGACATTGAGGGGTCAGAAACTGACCGCTCGAGCGCTGTTCCTGCAGGACAAACTGGAGTTGGAAATGTATTGTTTTCAACGAGGGCGGCGCAAATAAGAGCTATTTATGCATGGTTTCAACATGGCAACGGTATTGTACAGTAATAATGTTACTGTACAATAATGTTTATGTTGTACTATTACTAAAACGATCTCAAATAAAGCAATTTAAGATCATTAACGCTGGGCTGTTTCCTGAGTCCAATGCATTTCTGCCTACTCCAGGTCCAGTACTTGTCCCCATTTGTTGTCCCCATTCTCTATTCAAGTCTATGTTGAAGAGCCACCATTGGACTGGACCTATGAAGTGAACGGAGTTGTCGTAACTCTGCCTATGGCTCTGTTGCTTGCTTGGCATCCGTGCGTGTGACTGTTTATGTGTACGTGTTTGCGTGCGTGCGCGCTCGTCAGTGCAAGGAATGCAGAATACCATTCTTTTCTTGCACAGGGTAATACACACACGCATTGTCCTCCTGACCTACTGTAAGCTTCCGCGAGAAAACACATTCATTATGATACGAGTGTTGGTAGAATGGTCTGCTGGTTCCTACTAGAACTAGTCTGAAAAGCTATGGCTAGGCCTTTAATATCGCCCAGACCGGCTGACTGCATCATGCTAATGGTTATAGCTTAGCCCACACACAGTAGTGTGATTTTATGTGAACACAACGCAGTTTTTGTGCATAATCAACTGCTGAAGTAAAGATCATGCAAACAGTATCACTGTCACTGAGCTGACACAGTGGTAATTCATTTTCGCTCGGACTGATAAGTGTGTGTGTGTGTGTGTGTGTGTGTGTGTGTGTGTGTGTGTGTGTGTGTGTGTGTGTGCGTGTGCGTGTGCGTGTGCGTGTGTGTGTCTGTCAGAGAGAGAATTAAATTGTCTAATTTGATCTGATAAAGACGCACACACGCGCGCGTGTCACACACACACGGTGAGTGATTGTGATAGAGAGAACTTGGCCAACCACATTTGGTGATTTTTATCCAATGCTATTCATTTTGTCTTCTGTTATGTCTTATCCTGTCAAGAATGTCAGTCTTAGATCATACAGTGTGTGGTATAACAGGTTTGTATTGCCTGTTCTTGTGTTTATACTAATCTCATTTTGATCATCACCTCCACCTTTCAAACTCTGGCCAACAAAAATCTGTTTAATAGTCTAGATTTAAGCCGCACTTTATATAACTCTTATCAAATGAACTGTCAAACTGTGCAAACTCATGTATGATTGATGACAGCCTCAAATTACAGGGGGGTGGGGTAACTAATCCTCTACAAAGGTTTTCATTTGTAGGTGTCATAGTTCGGATAGTCTGATAGCGTTGTTTCAATTTTGCAGCTGTTAGGCATAATTTTAGTGAGGTTACGTTTAGGAATAAGCTTAAATTTAGGTATATTTTTACTGTGGTTATGTTTCGAAATGCATGGTGGCAACTGTTCTGTCTCGAGAGGTCGCCGGATTTGACCCGGAGGGAGTGCTCTTGTATTCATCTTCATGTGCAGCTGTTAAGAGTGTGTGGTTGTGCTCAGGCATGTCACAGTTATTACATCTACTGGCGATTATTTGATATAATTGTTTCCACTTTGAAACGTTCTGGCGTACTGTACTGGCAAATGGCATGTCCGAGTGTCACATTGTTGTCATGAACATTGTTCATGCAGCCTGAATAGTAGCAAGCTGGAGTTGGGAATACTATGCCAGAACACTTTCCCACTCACCTTGGATTGCTTTTGGGACAACCTTGTCCCCTATAGACCAGTGGTTTTCATCCAGTGGTCTGGGGACCAGCCAGTGGTCCCTGAGAGGGTTCCAGGTGGTCCCCAGCTAAGTTGGTTAACCAGATGAAACCATTAACAGTTGGTTAAGCAGATGTAACTCTTTGAGAGCGTAAAAATGAGACCAAATGGACCCTTGCGGGTCCATTTGGTTTCATGTTTACACTGTCAAGAGAAAATATTCATCACCTGAATTAACCCAAGTCTACACAATTCAGATTAATGGTCACTTTGATCTGTATGTTTGCCTGTTTTGTTTCTATATCCATCCTGGTATTGTGGGACAAAATAAAAATAAATCTTTAGTTTTTGGGTCTGTGGGGCTAAAATGTCCTCAAATGGTGGTCCGTAGTGGGTGCCGGTCTCAAAAAGGTTGAAAATCACTGCTATAGACTAATCCATGGAACGGTTCTCATATAGTTGCACCACCTGCTTCAGTCACACAGGTGTTATTTTTTATTACCATGCAAACAGCAATGGATTCAACAGCAATGGATTCATTCTATACCACAAATACAATTCAGTAGCTATTATTTGGGTGACAATTCAATTTGTCAACTAACTTTAGCTCTAGAGATAGTGAGTGATTGTGTAGTCTTGTGTACCAATCTCCAAATGCTATATATAGTCTGGAACTACACTGCATAACAGAGATACTGCTGCTCAGATCAGAATGATATTCGACTAATCACGACACGTGAACAAAGGGACATTGTAGAGAATGGAACTGATTAACTGAAGTGTATTTGGAAACACAATTCGGGACGTAAGCAAGCAGGCTATTAGGGCGATGAGCGAGCGGGAGATTCATGATGTTTGCAAATAAAGATATCCGAAATGGACAATCGACAACAATGCATAATGCACACGCATAATGGGCAACAACTGAAACAATCGACAAACTGTTTTGATTTGAGTAGGACTAGTTTTGGCAAATTCTCAGACCTCCATTGTTCCAGACTGTATGATGCATGAAGCATGAATAAATATATGAATATGAAGCCTTTGGAAAACTAGTGAAGGTGCTGTGTTTTCCTCTGCAGGTATTGGAGTGTGGCGTGTGCGAGGACGTGTTCTCTCTGCAAGGAGACAAGGTTCCCCGCCTCCTTCTCTGCGGCCACACAGTGTGTCATGACTGTCTCACACGGCTGCCCCTCCACGGCAGGGCAGTCCGCTGCCCCTTCGACAGACAGGTCACTGAGCTGGGTGAGCATCACAGTTGCTCACCACCATGAGCACTGAGCAGTCTGATTTTATGCAGCTCTAACTGCTTGGTTAGAGCTGCATCTTTTTTAAAATCTCCCATCTACTCTTGTAAACCTTGTCTTCATTTAAAAAATGCAACAATCTGCCTGCCTCTGTGTCTCTCTTTATCACTTGCAGGAGACTCTGGAGTTTGGGGTCTGAAAAAGAACTTTGCTCTGCTGGAGCTTCTGGAGAGACTGCAGAATGGTGCGTCCAACCAGTCCAGTATGGCAGACGACGCCCTCAAAGGCATGGGAGAAGTACGACCGCTGTCCTGTTTGTTTACTTGAAATGCCTCTTCCAGTGTGCTGCTGTTTTGTTGTTCACATGACACTAAAATGATACATCCAGTGTGAGTTGTGATTGTGCAGAACGGAACACACTCAAAAACTGCTTTCCAGACTATAAGGCTCACTTAAAAGCCTTTAATTTTCTCAAAAAACAGCAGTGCACCAGATAATTCTGTGCGCCTTTATATATGGATTGTTAGACGGCAGTAGCTTCTATCCTATGATGGCTGCAGTAGTTTCTACTCTATGTGCCTTACAATCCGGTGCGCCTTAGAGTCTGGAAAATACGGTATTTAAAAAAATATATATGTTTGATTATCCAAAGTGATTGATAGAATGATCACAAAACCAGGATTTGCACTCCTACACAGCATTGAAATCAAAATGACACCGATCTAAACAAACACGTCCATGATTCATAGATGCAGTGATTTGCCTTTCTCCTTCCAGTGTGTGATCCGATGTGACGAGGATGAGAGTCACACGGCCTCTATGTACTGCACCGTGTGTGCCACGCACCTGTGCGCCGACTGCTCGCAGCTCACCCACTCTACGCGCACCCTGGCCAAGCACCGCCGTGTACCCCTGGCCGACAAACCCCACGAGAAGACCCTCTGCCCGCAGCACCAGGTTCATGCCATCGAGTTCGTCTGCTTGGAGGAAGCCTGCCAGTCCAGTCCGCTCATGTGCTGCGTCTGTAAGGAGTATGGGAAACACCAGGGCCATAAGGTATGCTAGTAGTTTCCTGCAGAAAAAAAGCACAAAAAAGACTCATTTCCAAGAGAGCAATGTGGGGAGCTCGCCAATCTCTTTTTGAATGCTGCAGGTTTTGTTTTTCCTATAGTAGTTTTGTTTTCTGGTTCAGGTTAAAAACTACAGCATAAGGCAGACCTTATACTGTAGAACACTGATGTAAACAACCTAGCTGCAGATAATTAGATAATAAGTGTTGGATTTCTGTTGACTTGTGTCTATGCTTGTTCATGGGTAAACCGTAAGTAATACCCATTGCATTAGACAGATTACAGGTTTTATTTGAATCCTAGTTTATTGAGACTAGTATGCTATCTCTTACATTCTGTATATTCATTTACCTTGCTTATTGTAAATCACCCTGTAAGGTTGGCCAAGGCCCCAAAAAGTGACCTGGTTTCTTGGTTGCAGTGAATCGAGATACAGGCCTACCAAACAAAACAAACAAACACTGAAGACTAAACTACAAAGAAAACAGTGGATTCTACCGCAAAATCAAGCGAGCATTCCCAGTAGGCTGCTTATTAAGCCTACTGCATCACCAGTGCGTTGCATTGCAGTTTGTTTTTTAATGCACATTCCTCTGCTTTACTGCAGTCGTTTTGGTCAATATACTTGCCTCATCTATCCTTAATGCTAATCATAACTGCAAGCATGTTGCCACGCTGACACATGGCTTAAAACAAGGCAGCCAACCGGCCACGCTGATCGAGGATTTCCAGGTTTTCATATTATCAATGCAATTGTGTCAGTCGGTATCCCAGACAACTTGTGTTGTCGAGGAACTCTGCTTAATAAGCAGCATCCTGGGAATTATTGCTTGATGGCTCTCGAAGCGGGTGCCGAAAATGACTTTTAAAGCAAATTATGAAAACAAACCCAGAACTCGAGAAACTGTTTTCAGGCTATTAGCCTTTTATCATGGGCCCCAAGCAGCTCTCCCTGGGTGTAACCACGTTGCCTCAAATCAGACTGAACAAACAACTGCCTCTGCAGCCTCCCTCTTATACTAGGCAAGACCATACAAAGGAACAGTTCTGTAATTGGTAATCCACTTCACATTTGGCTAACCAAGGCTCATGAGTTAACTTGCACAATTACAAGGTTTTACTAAACCAATTCGTCTACATTCCAGAAACATTACATGCGCCGTAACAGGAAAATAAATAGGACATAAGCTCTTAAAATAAACAGACACCAATCCTGCTCTATAGAGCACTTGTTACATTCCCCCACTCAATCAAGAGGCTCACCAGCACTGCAGGAGAGCCAGGTGCCAAACATCCTAATTAGACAAAATGGACAACAAAACATGTACTTGTGTTCTCATTCACAGTTCACTGAATTACCAATAATAAAATATATGCACTTACTGTATGTCCCTTTCCTAAGTCTTCCAAACCGGCCGGCACTGTTGGTTAACTGGACAAATTGTAGTTCGGGTGTGTGCATTGTCCTCTCTCAGTTTATATGCGTATAGGGCACGCGTTGCCTGTGACATTTCCCCCTTCAGATGGCGCCCCCTGTGGTGTCCTGGAAAGGAAGTCTTCTGTAACGTCTGACCCTTTCCTGCGCAGAGGTGGAAAGCCTCATTGCAAGGCCAACCTTGAGTCTTGAGACTTGTGTTTGTGCCAAAAGTCTTCCCCCATGCACCCAGCTTTCGGTTGGATTGGCTGCTCCACTGGCCTCGGTGCCACTGCACCTTATGGCAAATTATGGAAACAAACCAAGAACTCGAGAAACTGTTTTCAGACTATTAATCCTTTTATCATGGGTCCCAAGTAGCTCTACCTGGGTGTAACCTGGTTGCCTCAAATCAGACTGAACTAACTGCCCATAAAGCCTCCCTCTTATACTAGACAAGACCATGCCTAGGAACCGTTCTGTAATTGGTAATCCACTTAACTTCACATTTGGCTAACTAATGCCCATGAGTTAACTTACACAATTACAAGGTTTTACGAAACCAATTCTACTACATTCCAGAAACATTACATGTGCCATAATGGGAAAATAAATAGGACGTAACACAAGAGCTCTTAACATAAACAGACACCCCTCCTGCTCTATACTTGTTACATTCCTCCACTCAATCAACAGGATCACCAGCACTGCAGGAGAGCCCGGTGCCAAACACAATGGACAATAAAGTGAAAATAGTGAAAATAGTTCATAGTGAACCCTGGGCCAATGAACACTTGCAGTGCTTAGCTATTCATTTGCCTACATTCGACTGGAGGAGCATATCATGAGTACAGCTGTGTTTTGCCCCCCATCACCAGCATGCTGTTCTGGAGGCTGAGGCCACTCAGATCCGTGCCTCTATCCTGGACATGGCCCACTGCATCCGCACCTTCACGGAGGAGGTGTCGGAATACTCCCGGAAGCTGGTGGGCATCGTGCAGCAGATCGAAGGAGGCGAGCAGATCGTGGAGGACGTGGTCGGCATGGCGCACACAGAACACGTAAGAGCTGCAGTGCATCATGAGAAAAAAAAGTCCTATGCTCATGGTTTAATTCTTTGCCCGCTGAACTCGGCGAACACGAAGGGGGGCTTAAGTTGTCCAGTGCGGACCTACAACACGTAGGCTCCGTGAAGTAGTGATTACATTCTTTAATGCATCTTTTGGTTTGTGTGCGCATACACATCCATTCTATGGTTTGCCTACAATTGCCATTATCTCCATAATCCGTTGATTTACACCCTCTACCGATATTGAGGTCGGACTTCAGTGCTCTATTGGTTTCTCCAATGAAAAGAGTTACGTGCTTAAAGCAGAATTCCACCTATTTTATTTTTTTTTTCCTGAGAGCGTACAAATTGGGGACTTTGGGGGTCTTATATGTCAGCTAAATCCTGCCTGTATTATATCAGGTCCCGGGTACAGCGGAGAGTGCGCGCTCCTGCGTACGCGCCTACTTTGTGGACCTCCACGAGACGCTGTGTCGGCAGGAGGAGATGGCGCTGAGCGTGGTGGACGCCCATGTGAGGGAGAGGTTGATCTGGTTGCGTCAGCAGCAGGAGGACATGACCATCCTGCTGTCCCAGGTGTCCACCGCCTGCCTCCACTGTGAAAAGACCTTACAACAGGTAGGCCTATGCTGCTTATAATGGAGACGGGACACTGTTATGCTGCTTATAATAGAGACGGGACACTGTTATGCTGCTTATAATAACCAGTGATTTTAAACAGTCCCAAGAACGGTTCCATGGGGGCACGGTGGTTAGTGGTGTCCCCTCACAGAAGAAGGTAGAATGTCCTAGGTTCGATTCCCACTAGGGGCGCTGCTGTGGATGCTGGCGACGTGTGTCCTCCTCCGCGTCATCAGTACCCATACCCGAAGCAGGCTTGACGAAAGGGCTTTTCTGTGTGGAGTTTGCATGTTCTCCCATGTCCCACAAAAACATGCCGTAATCCTGGGCTCTAAACTGCCTCCCCCCGGCCAGCCAGGGCGCCTGATGGAGGAGGTAGGAACTGGTTGGAATAACGTGTTCCTTCCACGCACTATGTCCAACCAGGGAAACTCCCCCCTGTCTGGTGAAAAGAAGGCGGCGTGACTCCTCATGCCTCGAAGGAAGCATGAGCCCAGTCTGCTGCCTCCCCAGGTTGGCGGAGGATGTGTAGAGCCCAGGTCACATTAGGAATTTGCACTGCGTGAGAAAAATGAGTTGCAAAATCGTGGGGATAAATACACTAAAAGGAAAAAAAGTGATTCCAAACATGACCATTCTAATTCCAGTTCCTCATTGTTGGATATGGTTCCTCTGTTGTCCGGATACCAACCCTAGTGTCATTGCATTCAGGTGGTTTACAGGTGGTTTACTGGACAGAATGACGATTGGGTGGTACCAATTTAATTTGACAAATGTGATTAACAATTGTATTTTGCTGTCAAACATTATGAATAAAGGGTAACACCCAACCCATGCTAACCTTGAGATATCTTTATGTAAAACTATTTAAAAAGATTTTTATATATGAAGATTGAATCAACTTGGAAATGATTATCAACTTGGAAACTATAACTATATTTCAAATAATTGTGATTGGACGATTATGTATTAATTGTGACAGGCCTAATGGGGATGGTCTTGAGCCTAATTTCTTTCAACAAAAATGTGTCTGTGGCTGTCAAATGTGAAAGCTGTGCAAATTAACAGGTCTGTGCACTTGTGTCTGCATGTGGCGTCTTGCTCTCTAGGATGACTGCAGAGTTGTGTTGTCGAAGCAAGAGATTAACTGTCTGCTGGAGACGCTTCAGAAACAACAGCACCAGTTCACTGAGCTAGCGGATCATATCCAGCTGGATGCTGGCATCCCTGTTACCTTTACCAAGGTAAAACACCACTACCAGGAGAGATGTCTGAAGATGATAGTGTATTCCTGCAGAAAACGAAGATCAGCGAACAAGAGAACACTGGATAATATATAGTATAGTATATATCGTCTGTCACTTGGATGCCTCCTTGTTATGTTCAAAACCGTGACATTGTAGGATACAAATTCAAATGTAGCAGATCTACAAGCTCAAAATGTGTTGCTACATGCCATGTTTCAATATAGCTTTATTTATATACTGTTATTTCTATCTAGATGGACATCATTTGCATGTGAATGTGACTTGGTTTCAGTACGTTTGCACTCAAAGTCAAACCACACGTTTTGTTTTTTCCAGGACAACCGGGTTCACATCGGTCCAAAGATGGAGATCCGGGTGGTAACCCTGGGTCTGGACGGAGCAGGAAAAACCACCATCCTCTTTAAGCTAAAACAAGATGAATTCATGCAACCCATCCCAACAATCGGTAAATACATTCTAGTAGTTGCTCCACTCGACTCTCCACGACTGAACAAATGTTCAACCTGTTGTCCCTATTATGTCATGAAGAAAATGTTCAAAAGATTTTAGTTTAGAGTCGTTGCTCAGGAACTGAATGGTTGCCAGTTAGATCCTGAGCTCCTCCAGTGGTAAGCGTTGAAGTGTCCTTGAGCAAGATGCTGAACTGCTCCCGACGAACAGGTTGGATAGTTTCCTCTGCCATCAGTGTATGATGGTGCGTGTGAAATGTGAATGGGTGAATACATAATCTTATGTAAAGGGCCTTGGATAAAGGCCCTATGTAAATTTACCATTTCATTTAAAGAGGGAGCGAAATGGCCAGAATACTGTAGATTATGTACTTTTTTCAAAAGATTTGTTTTTGGGCTTTTTATTGATAGTTGACAGTAGTTGGACAGGAAAGGGGTAGAGAGTTGGGGAGTGACATGCAGCTAAGAAGTCAAACCCGCAACACGCCTTCAAGCTGGCTTGGCAGCCTATAGGTGCCCAGGTGCCCGATTATGTACAATTTTACTGTGACATGAATGTATGCTTGTGTAATGTGTTTTTCTTTTCAAGGCTTCAACGTAGAGACAGTCGAGTACAAGAACTTGAAATTCACCATCTGGGATGTAGGTGGAAAACATAAGCTCCGCCCACTCTGGAAGCACTACTATCTAAACACACAAGGTAACTGCTATGCTTGTGGTTATTAACCTGCATCACTACTACAGTATATAAACACACAGGTACCGTAACTGCAATGCCATTGGTTATTAACCAGCATCACTACTATGTAAACACACAAGACAACAATATGATCATCAGATCCAAATATATGCTTTGGGTGGATTAAATAACAACCGAAAGCACCAGGCCGTTACACAGCGATAATTCACTTCCTGACTCCCTTCAATCGTCGCCAGACCTCCCAAACGTACGGGGCCACAAGGCCACTGAGCAGGTACTTGATTGCGTTGTTTAAACTTTTCATACTAACTAGTCCTATACCTGTTGTGTATTATATGATCTGGAAATTATGTCTAGATTACATTGATTTGGAGGGAATTATTGATGTTGGAAAGTTGGGTGGAACTTGGTCACAAAAATAATGTTAGACGGTGACCTTACCTGTTCTGAATGTAATTGTAACAAAGCCAGAGGGTCGTTACAATGAATATGGATAACACCCAGTTTGTAGCCTATGCTCTGTCACACAGCCTGGTAGTTCCAGATGTGTTTGTGCAGATCAAAGGCTAGGCCAATTACCATGCAAAAGCTCTTTTTTTTAACTCTGGCTTAAGAAAACGCCTGACTTTTGCAAGCTATGATGTTGTTAGCTTGAAGATTGGCTAATTTCGCCGGAGGATGCTGTCACTTCATCGTGAGTTGTGTGTGCATCTGCGTGTGTGAGACACCACGGTGTGTTGTGTTGATAGCAATCTGCAGATTGTTGCATTCCCACTTCAAACGTGCACTTGGCGACTTGCGCATACACCAGACGCACGTACACAGGCGCACGCGCGGCAATTTGGCATTTAAATAATAACTTTGGAGAGAAGTGGGTGGCGTGGGCCACCGCGTGTTAATATCCAGAAGTTGTAGATTGCAGTAGTACTAGAAATAAGTCCTAGGCGACTGGACCGTAATAGCGCTTGTGTCACCACACCGTGAGAACATTGCCTGTGTGGATCAGTCGCCTGGCAGGCGGAACAGCGAGAGCAGAGAACGCTGTAGGCTACCCACTCGCAGCGCCTCTGGCTGTACCCGTAAGGGGAGGTGATACTGCAAACTGTGACCACAAATAAATGTGTGTCCGAAGAAGACGGTGGTCTTCTTCTACTACCTAATAAAAATGGTAGTGAATGTTGGCCTGAGCAAAGTTGGAGAGCCTGAAAGACAGTTTTTTCCAGTGCTGCCACTTGACCAAGTTGAGTAAACCATACATTCACAGAGGTGGCAGAGGGAGCCTCCCACTCACACAGGATAAGTTTACGACCCAGCATTAATTAAATCTACTTTTCTAACGAAGCTCTCCTGTTTGTGTTTTGTGTGTGGCGGACACAGCGGTGGTGTTTGTCATAGACAGCTGCCACAGAGACAAGCTGATGGAGGCTCACAGTGAGCTGGCCAAGCTGCTGACCGAGAAGGAGCTGAGAGATGCACTGCTGCTCATCTTCGCTAACAAACAGGTACTGCATGCTGGACGGATGTGTCTGCCTTTTTCAAGTCAACGATAATAACCCCAATCCAGGTTTGGGTCACTAGGCCAGGTGGTCCCCAGCAAATGATGGACAGTTGGCAACCAAATGCACTCTTATAGATCTGTAAGTCTTGAGAGCATAAAATGAAATGAAATCAAATCGTCCCCTACAGGTTCATTTAGTTTAATTATACGCTCTCAAGAGTTAAATATAGTTATAGAGTTAAATTTAAACATCTGAATTCTTTAATTTGAAGAATTGTTATTTTGAACGTTTGGCTAGTAATCTCTCCTATATTGGGTACACAAACTTGAAAATCCTTAGTTTTGCTTCTGAGAGACTAAACTCAACATCAAATGGTGATCCATGGCTAAAATGCAGAATAAATATTGGCCCTTTTTATGAAACTGGTTGGAAATCCCTGTATTAGATGGATAGCACTGGCTTGTTTGGCAGCACTAGCATTGATATGAGAGGCACTGAGAACATTGTGTACTTTTACATTGGTCTATTTTGTTTTTACCCTCTTCACCAAACCTTAGCATTGTGAGCTTGTAGATGCATTTGTTGGCTAATGTTTCCCTTGCAACAGGGATGGTACAGTTGTATTGTGTAACATTTTCATTAAAACTAATCTTAAATTTGATATATATTATGGCTGGCATATTTGTCACATAACCCATTGTGACACCCAAAGTCAGCCTGCAAATCATTTAATTAATTTCCCGGGTTAGGCATTTTGACTTGTGACCGTGTTTTGCTGGAGATCGGATATCGGTCATAATTTCATAATCATGCACTACTAGTTTTAGTAAATGAACTAAAAACCCATGCAGCCTCCTTTTTCCTGGTGAAATGCGCAAAGGAAGCTGGGAAATGTACTGTACAACTCAGTATAACCAACAAGCCTATAAGAAAACAAAAGACTTGCCTCTGTGAAAACCAGACACCCTGTTAAAGCACCCCATTTAATACAGTGTTCTTCTTATTATTAATAAGCTCCTGTACATGAATGCATGCTGTTTGTGTGTTAGGACGTACCGGGCGCCGTTCCCGTGGAGGAGATGACCGAGTTACTGAGTCTACACAAGCTGTGCTGTGGAAGGAGCTGGCACATCCAGGGCTGTGATGCCCGCAGCGGCGTGGGCCTCCACGAGGGCCTGGACTGGCTGTCCAGACAGCTAGTAGCTGCTGGTGTCCTCGATGTGGCCTGAACAACACTCTTAACCCCCCCGAACCCCCCCACCCCCGAACCCTATGTGGTGGCTTCATGTAGAGCTGTCACGATTGCACATTTACGTTGATGATCAATTGTCAGACAAACGATTGTGATTCACGATTCAATTGTGTTCATTGGCATTGGAAATTCGAGCATTGTGAATAGATATTTATATTTCTGTTTGCCTTATTAAGGCTTTGTAGTCAAAAAATGCAGAGGTCAGATATGAGAAATAACTTAAATTTACTAGAAAACACAACATTTAATACTTTTATATAAACAAAAGTAAAATTAGTGGGAATAGCTAATCTACAAGCTTACAATGTGTAACATTGTATGTTTTTAGAGCTGCTATTTCGGTGTGTAGTGTGTTTTTTTTTTTAGTTCAATGATTACAGCAGTTATGCACAAATAATTACGATTATGGCAATTTTGTAATTGTGATAGCTCTGATCATGTTCCCACATCCCAGCCTGACATCCCCCCCATCTCCTCGTGAGTTGATTTATACTTCATACGTTGGTTGTATGACGTTGCCGTGCGCAGAAAAAAAAAACAGCCTATTTTCGGCAGCACGAGTAGCATCCGCTAAAGGTGCGGGGAGTGATCTATTTGTGTTTAAAATAAGTGTTGAATAGCTCTCGTGGCAGTCGGAGGGTTTGTTCAGTAACTGGTCTGTATCCCTGTGTCTCTGGCTTAAAATGCATTTTCACTGTGTGTATTATCCTTTTCCGACCGAGAACTTAAACAGCATTAACGGATCATTACCTCAAACTGTCAAAGTCAAATTGGAAGCGACAACAGAAAGAAAATAAAAGCATGAGATTTGGGAAGACCTCTGTTATTGAACAAACACTGCTCTTTAGCAATGATTGCGTTCAGAATATACTATTGAATCTTATTACCAAAACCTTAAAATAGGAGTTTTGTTTAAACCAAAACATGTCACTTCCACTACCTTTAACATTGAGATGATCAGGCATCATAACTGTGGCCTAAACCTGCCCCTTTCCTTTTCTTTGATGTACCACAAAGTGTTTTTTCTCAGGTGTCTTCTTCAGTTAGTCGTCTCTCCTCTTTCACTGCACCATGGGTAAAGAATTAGGCGAGTGAAGCAATGCAATGCCCAACTGTCCTAAAACTACAAGAATAAGCATGTGTAAAAAGTTACTGTTAAAAAAGAAGAAAAAATATGTAAAAACAAACTGCAGAACGCTGCATTCTTGGAAAGCGGCTATTTTCGAGATGGATGGGTGATATTACTTCAAATCAATGACCTAAGTACTTCAAACTTTTGCCCAAATTAGAATAAATGCTAATAGCAAAAAATAAAAGTGAAAAGGCAGCAGATCTATAAACTGGTGAGTTTGTAGATTAGGCGGCTTTCAGTCTTTTCTATGCCACCATCGTGCAATGCAATTTAAAAGCAAGGTTAAGACATATCAATTCTGATGATTATAGAAAATCTATTCTTTTTTGTTGACACATAAAGCAACAAAAAACAGCAACTTGTTTATCAGTTATTCCATTACATGCGCTACGACGAGCACGATTAAGTCAATTATTGGTTCTAAAGATCAGTTTAGTTATATTTTCAGTTAATTTCCCATTTCGAGTCAATGGCACACGCAAGTATCAATCAAGCCTATGGCACTGATTAAACAAAGTCTGTCCCTCTACAATCCTCTACCACTTCATCCACCAATATATGCATTTTAAACAGATTAACTCACTAACCCTAAAATAAGTTTGGTTAGACAATATATTAACATTTATTTACCTATTCTAAATAAGATGGCTTATTAACCAGCTTTTATTTTCTTTCTAGGAACAACCGTTTATAAAAGCAGTAACCATCTCATCTATACTAGCGAAGTACTTTATCCAGTAAAATTTCGGGAATAGTGGTATTTTCTGTGAGTTGCATATCATAACCGTCTTAGTTGCAATATAACTAATCAACAAACAAATTGATTTTACGGTCATTTTAATGTTCAGATTGAAAATGCTATTGCACAGCATAGCCGTATGGATTATGATGCTTTTCACATTAGGGCCGCTGTTAAGGTATTTAAATAGGAAATAGAGTGAACTTTAAAGTTACTTCCAAATACATCCAGTTACGTTTAACTACAGATTACAATATCCATTCATTTCCTTATATAACTACAAAATAGATGATTTGCTTCAAATTGGCTCTATCACCATTCTGTACTTTTACAAATCATACCAGTTTTACACTATCCTTTCTCGAGCTCTTTGTGTCCAGGAAATGATTAGTCACGTGGGATGAGTCGAGATTATTTTAAGTTGCTTGTATGTACAAGCTATTAAGTGTGTAACCTTATTTAATGACGGCTGGTCTTGAAACAGCAGTTTTTGGAACAATGTACATGACTTATTTGGGGTTTAAATGTTGAATGTCTGTTACAGAAGAAACGGGCTACTTATTTATGAAGAAAGTTACTTTGAAATGTCTCTATAGGAAAAGTGTATATGCAACAATTCCGACTCTATTTTGGGGGGAGTTTTTACATGCAGAATGCATTGGATGCAATTGTCTGCTTGCCTAAGAGTGATGCTTAATTTATATTTTCATTGCACTACAGTGTCGTGTTCAGAAGATGGATGATATGCAAGTTCAAAATACAGGACCTTTACAATGTGTTGTGACCTTGTAGATCGGCTATTTTCCGCACACTGTAGTACAACAACATGTAAATCTGGCTATATTTTCACTTGTAAGCAAATGAAGAAACTGTCTGCTGTTAAATGGTGGTCTCCAAGTGTTACATATTATTATTACAAAACGTGTCTGCTGTGATGAACATCTATCTCCTGTTCTATCATCCTTTCTGGAGTGGTTATTGCATAACACCTTAACTTAACAGAGTTTCCGTGTATATATGTAGATGTGAAATTTAGTGGAGCATTAACATGCCATGGACAGTACCTAAAATGTCTGTTGGTGTACAGTGAGGAGCCATTGGTTTTAATTAATTTTCCTCAATTGCAATGTAATGTTTACTACTCGTTTAAAACGAAACAAAAAGCATGTGTGGAAAGCCTTTCACTTCAAGAATCTCTTGTGAAAATCTTAAATTACTGATGTTTTTGTTTTTCCTTTCTTTTTTTTACCTGTAGAAGCACAGCGCTCATCCACTCTTTTGTTACCAGTGGACTTGATAATGGCTTTTTGTAAACCATTCATAATTAATGTGATGCTAAAAATAAAAATTGAGAAACCTATTGAATGTATTATGTTCAGAATTTGAAACTAGGATAGGTTTTAAGCCTCAATGAAAAGAGTTGACTAAAAAGAGGCTGGAAAAGGGGGACACCAAATAATGTGTACATGTTCTAGATGTTATACAGTAGTGATCACAAAAATATATTTATTACAGCATTTTTACAGTATTACCTTTATCGGGGTTAGAGATCAAAGGTTGAAAGACTAAACAATGAACACCAACCATTATGTTTATGTGAATTAATGAATGAAAATAAGGGGTTACTGTTGACAAAAGGCAACGTTGGGGCATCTGGGGTCACTGGACAGTGGTCTTATGTAGCGCCCTCCATTGGGTGTAGTATATGTCTAGTCGTTCCGCTCGTTCTTACAAAAAAGGAGGTTATTATTAGCTACTTTTGCAGATAACGCCAATCTTCATGACGTGTAGTTTCAGCAATTCCCCACGAGAGGGCGCAGACTTCCTTCGCACGGCCATGCAGACTTCCTTCGCACGGTCATTAGGATTCATTCATTTTTAACCAGAGCTTGATTAGACTCTAATCAAGCTCTGGTTAAAAATGAATGAATCCTAATCCTAGAGTACAGACTACAGACGGACATTTACGGTTTTACGCGAACTCCGTTCACCTCATGGGGCCAATCAATGGCGGCTCTTCTGCACAGACATTTGGTAGAACAAATCATAGAGGTATAATAAATAACTATGCAACAAATAGGGACATGACTTGTACAGGAAGTAGGCCTAGGGCAGAAATGCATTGCACTCAGCCAACGGCCCATCTTTAATTATGTTAGAATTATTGTTTTCTAACTTTGCGCTTCCACCTTCATTTTGTCCCAATACGCACTGAGATTTGAGCGTTCACTTCTTTTTTTACCCATAAATGTCTTTTATATTTCACAGTTTGTCGGGGGAGAGCGCGGACGCAGTCCCCCACTACCACAAATTATGCAGTCGAGATTCCCACATTTGGGGAATTCGCAGGTATATCAGCTCGACCGGAGTGCAATGGCCGAGCCTCAACCTGGGTGAACCACCTTCGTGATCATGGTATCTCCCCTGCCAGGTAAGTATGAGTTGTCATTGGAGAGATGGAGAACGGGATTCGGACACATAGCAGTCCCACTGACGGTTGGTTACGTAGTTATTACTGCTACAACAAATATATCGCTCACCCAAACCACACTAGGCTACTATGTTGATTTAATTGTAAAATAGGCCACATTTTGGGTGATTTTCTACATTTTGACTGTATAGTAATTATTTTGGGGAACTAGAATACCCATCATGCATTGCATCTGCACGTAGCATTCATTATTATAATGAGCCCCCCCGCCCCACCCCCAAAGAACTGCCCCATAGGGAAAACAAACAACACCCCAACACTGCCAACAGGAATCAGACCAGCCGCCAGACACTGAATGAATGATTGCATTTTCACTTCATCAGCACTTACACTTACAAACTTATAAGAATCACAGTCAGCAAGTAAAACGTGTGTGTATACAGTAAGTATGGAGGGGGCAGGGGCAATAACTTTTCTACAAGGGACAGTAATCCAAGCTGTTCAGTTCAATCAGTTTTGTATTGAGTTGTGCTTGAATTGTACTGTAATTTCCCAAGCTGTTAATCAGCCACCCATATTGTGCTCTTTGAGAGCAGTAAAGGATTCACATTCACATTTCTTACTGGCAGTTGGTATGGTGTTAAGCCGTTCTAGCCTATTACAATTGGCAGGTTGAGGTGTGCTCTTGGAACAAGGCCTAATTACTTGTTTTGGGAGGTCCAAAGCCCTAATGTCTTTTGAGAAGCTGTGTGAGACTATATAATGTAGTTGCATGCATGAAACCTTGTGGTCAATGACAGGGGTTTCAACCTTTTGAACACCAGGGACCACCATTTATTCAGCATTTGAGCCACGGACCACCATTTGATTACATTTTCACCACAAAGACCTAAAACTAAAGACTTATTTTGGTTTTGTCCACAATTCCTGGCTGGATTTTGCAAACAAAACAGTGTAGACTTCTTAATTAAGTGGTGCTAATTCAGATGATTAATATTTTAACTCTTGAGAGTGTAAAATGATTTCATTTTTACACTCTCCAGAGTTACATCTGGTACATAAGCTTTCCAACATTTAGCCTGGGGACCACCTGGAACTCTCTCAAGGACCACTGGTGGTCCCCGGACCACCTGTTGAAAACCCCTGATCTATGAGACCCGTTGGGCCAAACCCACAATCTCAGCCACTCGTTCACTCACACTCCAGCAATTATTATTGTGGTAAGTGAACATTACAATTCCATTTCAGGCACCACGCATGACAATGAAAGTAACAAAAAAGTACTCTTATCTATGGTCGGTATTGGCAAGTATTAAAAATTAAATACTTGTACTCGGAGTCGTACTCGTACTCCTTCCCTAATAAGTTGTGTGAACTCCACATGATGTTCACATATTTCGGCAGGTCATTAAATTCACCAACACCACAATGCCTGAGTTACTGAGTCTGAGTGATTGAATGGTTGGTGAATGATTTGGTGTATTGGAATTTTTGCTTCAGGGTTTTCAAGCCTCAAGGTATTTTTTGCTGATTGTAGATTGGTAATCATTTGCCTCTAGGATGGACTAGGACTACGGCATACTTTCACGAGTTTTGTATTTTGTTGTGATAATACTGTCACCCACTTTAGCTGCTTCTACTGAAGACTCACACGTCTCACTCACACGGTCACACACAGACAGACAATAGGTATTAGGGAGGCTATATGGGTATGCGTGGTCCAAGACAAGCTACATTACCAAAGTTAAGTGCTACCCTACCCCGATTGAGACAATCAAAGGTAGTGGTCAAAAATAACAAAGAGATAAATTAATTAATGGCTCTCCATTCTGAATCATATTATTGTAACAATACAGAAAATTACTTGAAGTTTGCTTTTAATGCAATACTGAATTGAGGGCTCCAAAACAGACTTCCATTTTCTCAACCAATTGATTCAGGCCATCATTCATTTCAACTCTCTTTTCATCACAACAGTACAGTGACTGTAATACTGCCCCTGCCACCAGGGGCGGATGTAACATGTCCCATTTGGGGGGGGGGGGGGGCAAGAGAACATGTTGGAGGGGCAAGAGAAAATGGTTTGGGGGCGCACCCATACCATTTCGGTTACAGGACTTTTATTAGTCAAGTAAAGCATCAAATATAACATCAGTTGTTGTTGAAGTTGCAACAGACACGCAGCATGCATAAAGCTGAAGGTCTGACTCAGAGAGTTTTCTGTTTTCAATGATGAAATGCTGTTGGTTTAGTGGTGCCAAAATTGTAGTTAGTAGCAGTAGTAGTGTTTCAAATCATTTTAAATATAAGCACTTTAATTTGAAATATCTTGGGTTGTTTTGCATGGCATCGTGTTTGGGGGGGCAGACTGGGTATTTAGGGGGGCATTGCCCCCCCCCCCTCATGCCCATGCCTAAATCCTCCCCTGCCTGCCACTCCGATTCTTCGGTTTGATCTCCTTCCCCGTCCCCTCCCCTCACTTGTGTACAAGACCCAGACATACTTAACTCTTCCAACCAGGGCACTGTCATAATTCCCTACTTTGACTGCACATTGTGTACAATCCATCGGTTTTCCTGCAGAGAAATGCCTCAGATTTGGAGATGCTGATCCTCATGCAATGACTGCGAACTGGTCCAGATAGAGCTGAAGGACTCAGACTGATCAGCACCCAAATCATCTCCATCACAAATAAAAACCATTGAGTGATTGCTCTGACACTCCCACTATCCCACTATTCATACTGAGACTTTTTTGAATCTGTAACATTGGAATCTGTCTCAGAAATGAATCTTACTTACACACCTACCTAAGTTCCAAATTAATATCCACACAGAGACATTAGTCTGGTATAGGCTTTCGAGATCCTGACCATGAAAATATGGAACCCCTATGTGGAATATGGAACCCCTACCAACATTTAGACTTTGTAGTATTGTAATGAGCTTCTAGCATAGTAGCCTAAGCAGGGTACCATTCGCTCTGTTGTTTTTTCACAATAAAAACACTCATGCAAATGCACGAGTGCATACAGACTCAGACATATAGTATCAATTATATATGAAAATTAATTAGCCTTTCTGAATTGAATAAGGAAAAATTATGTATGTACTGTATTTACGTATAGGCCTATAGCCTATTTATTTAGGCTAATTCAATACTCTAAGTACTTTATAGTTTATATTTACTGTTTTGTCTTTCTCGGTCTAGAGATGAATCAGACATGCAAGTCTTGCATCACACCAGGAGGATATATATAACAGATGATGTCTTCAATGTATTTCCCCTACAATGTAAACAGTCGAAAACCACTGGCCAACAATTAATTGGGACGAGAGGCTTAGTTTACTTTAAACTATACTTTCTCCTCTTGTTGTGTTTGAACCACATGCAGGCTGCAGGCGCCCCATCCTGATTCGTTCAGGGCTTTTGTCCCTAGATGGAGCACGCACGTACGTCTGTCCACAACAGAACACACTCCTCCGACTGTGTGTGCGCCGCGCGCGTGTGTGTGTGCACGCGCGCTCGCGCGGAGGAATCCACTCCTTCCTTTCAGTTTTTTGGGAGCAGAGCAGCAGACTAGTAGAGAGAGCCCACCTCCAATCCATGCAGCAGCAACCTTACAGAGCAGAGTGGAGTAACGACTGGTGGTGTGTGTTGGACTGAGCTGCGGGGAAAGAAGAAAACACGCCTGGACCTTTACTACTAGCAAACTACCATTACGCACCAACGCACACGGCAATCGTGCACATATAACTCGCAGACTAGTTGTTTTATTCATTTTTTTTCCTTCTGTAAAAGAAAAAAAAACGAAAACTCTCTCAACCTGGATGAGAGAAGCACTGGGAGGAATGCGCCTGTGTTAATCCCATGGTCCGGACCGGGGGTCGCCTCCTCCTCCTCTTCTCGCTGCTGGGACTCTAGTTGTTCAGTATAAACTTCTACCGTTACGCAGCAGCAGCAGGAGCAGCGATGGCTGCAGTGGCGGACCACCACCAGTTCTCTTTGAAAACTCTACTCCTCGTCGCAACGATAATATTATCCTCCTGGCCTCAGAATATCCGATGCCAAGGTAAGCATCGCATCCATACACTTTGTTAACTGATGGATGCAAACTCGTCGGGAAAATTAACTTTGAACTTTCGAATGTATAACGCTGATGAGAAATACGAACAAGAAACACACACAGAAAAAGCCTTTTATGTGGTTTTGTAGTTGCAGAAAAAGTTGTTCTTTCTGGCTCTCGGATGGCTTTATTACAGTGGGTTTTCAACCAGTGGTCCGGGGACCACCAGTGGTCCTTGAGAAAGTTCCAGGTGGTCCCTATAGGCAGGCTAAATGATGGAAAGTTGGTTACCCAGATGTAACTCTTTGAGAGCGTAAATATGGAATGATTTTTTATTTATTTTTACAATCTCAAGAGTAAAATTTTCACCATCTGTAGTCGCCCAAGTCTTCACAGCTAGAGAATGTAGAAGAATTGTCATTTTGTTCTGTATATTTGGCTGTTCTGTTTCCCTTTAGTTTTGGCGTCTGTGGGGCTAAAAATGTCCTCAAATGGTGGTCCGTGGCTCAAATGCTGAATAAATAGTGGTCCCTGGTATGAAAAGGTTTAAAAACCACTGCCTTTATTATGTTCACGTTCTCTCACCCTCCCCTCCCACCATACCCGAAACTACATCTGCACTTTATAGACCTTGCTGGATGGTTTTATTTGCACGCAGGGATAAACCTTGCATGCATGCTTGGCGACGCACTCTCTTTTTTACTTGTATAACTAATAACCACGTGAAAATAGCTGATCTGCAGGCTCATAGCTCGTCGCGTGGAGGACCCGTTGTAAGCTTGTAGATCGGACATACTCTTGGGATTATACTGTAGTAGTTTACCCCTGGGTGAGAAGGGGTTACAGATAAGGATGAGGACAATTGAAATGCAATAGGGGGATCTATTACACATGATTACTGGGTCTTTTCGGAAACGTTTTGGCCTGCTGTTTAATTTAATTGATGCTGAAATCGCAGCAGATATTTTGCTTGGAAACGGGAGGTTGGATCCAGTATGTTTTAAATTAGGGAGACCTCTTTTCTCCAGGTTTTATTTGATTGTTATATTCGCAAAACAAAAGTTCCTTTGAGTGTCCATGACTCCCATCCCAGTGCCTGTGTGTGTGTGTGCGTGTGTGTGTGTGTGTGTGTGTGTGTGTGTGTGTGTGTGTGTGTGTGTGTGTGTGTGTGTGTGTGTGTGTGTGTGTGTGTGTGTGTGTGTGTGTGTTGGGGGGGGGGGGGGGGTCCTGGACCATTCCCAATGGCTTTTTGCAAAGATACCAGGACCAAAATCGTGACTGTTTTGGTAGGTAATGGTGGTATCACCTCAGACCTGAAGATTATTCATATGAGGCAACTATTTGGGCGTGTTTGTTAATTAGATTATTCAACGGCTGGAGGTTTTGAGTCTCATGTTAATTAATGGGATCCCCCCCCCCCCCCCATCGAGGGGTGACGGACAAGGAGGTTTCCTGTTTTGAGGTCGGGGTTACTAGGGTCTACTACGCTCCATTTGGTATTAGGCCAGGGCATTGAAGAAGAAGGCAAAGGGGGATGGGCCTGGATGGAGCCGTTGGCACTTTACTTCTAAAAAGAAAAGTTTCTGTGTGTGTGTGTGTGTGTGTGTGTGTGTGTGTGTGTGTGTGTGTGTGTGTGTGTGTGTGTGTGTGTGTGTGTGTGTGTGTGTGTGTGTGTGTGTGTGTGTGTGTGTGTGTTGCGTTGCTATGTTATGTGAATACAGTTTCATTGATATTTAGGAGCAGGCATTGTCATGGATGCAGCTTGCAGCCAACCGTGAAGTGGATGCCTTAAGCATGAAACTCTTTAAAGGGGAATTCCACCCATTTTCAACATTTTACTATGTCATTGATGTACTTTCAGGGTGTTGGGTGGACATGATACGTTTCCCCATTCTGTTCCCAAGAAATGGAGGTCTGAAGAAAACCACTAACATGGTCAAACATCTTTATGACATCATCAATATGTATTTTCACCATGTTAATGGATTTCTTTAGACGCTTCTTTCAGAAAAAATGTTGAAAATGGGTGGAATTCCCCTTTAAAAACAGGCAGGCAGAAGACAGGGATCCGTGTGTAACAGTTTGAAACAATGTCTTGATTATAGTAGTATTAATATTTAACAGAAACATCTGGACCCTCAGGCATTTGGCCGGCTGGATTTTTGGCTGATGACAACTTAAATAAACCCGATACAAGTTTTTATTCCAGTCAAATATTAGTTTGAGAAACTGTAGCTGAAGTTTGCAATGCATGAATAGGAACAAGATAAAAGTAGCCTTTATGCAGGAATTGATATGCATCAACATGAAAGAATGGCATTTTGAAGCCTGGTTTTAAGGACCACTTCACCACTTTTCTACATATCTATCTTCATATAATAGCTCCTCACTAATGTGCATAATAAAATACCACTTTTTCCTTACTTGGCCTGTGTCTCACAGGAGGGCTGTCAGTCGGCAGAATTTTTATATTTTTAACAATATTTTAAATATATATATATACAGTATATATTTATAGTTGTATTGTCATAAGAACGATTCCATTTCATTTTCACATTTCAACTTTTTGGGAATAGAAAGCCTGCAGTTTCTATTATCTTAGATTCCCCATTGATGATGCACATCATGGAAGATGGGTTTCTGATCCGCCCACTAATTTCCATTAGTGAGGAGCTATTATATGAATATAAGTTGAAAAGTCAGTGTTTCTTTAAAACTTATATTTGATTGAATGGTCAATAGTCAACAGATATTGTGCTACATATGAAATGGGGTTTGGGAAGTCTCACAGTCTTGCACTAATGTTATTACTAAGTAAGAGGAAGAGTAGATTGATAATAACATGACAGTAAAGCAAGTCTCCCTTTGGAAGTGTCAGTAAGTTATTGAGGAGGACCATAAGGAGGGTCTGCTATAGTCTTTGGCTTGAGGAAGGAAAACAACAGATTGTTGGCTGTGTGTGTGACTGATAAAAGGTCTGCAGGCTGTCCTCTGGACACTTGCTAGAAACTAGAAACTTCATGTGTACTCATTACTCAAATAGTACCCCAAATCAGTTTTCAGTAGGCCTACGAAAAGAAAATAGCATGAGAAAAAAACAGTCAATTACCCATGCAAATTAGGGGCAAACAGATTTGAAAATAGCCCATCTCCAAAGCTCACAACGGAATTTGCATCTGTGGAACAGAGTCAAACAAAGTGTAAATCCCTCATCCCTCAACTCCTAACAACTCCAAGTGCTTGTCCAGGTGGGGGGTCCTCCCCCCCCTCAGTTCAAATATAATCATTTTGGAGCGACCCTGCAGCCTGAAAAGGTTGAGAACCAGTGGTGTAGGCCTGTAGGGTCTCTCCGTGGGGACAGACTCCCTCCCTGTGCGCTCTCCATTTTTATCAAAAGCTGTCCCAGCTGATGATAAGTCATGCCATTGACACGCTAATCAACTCGCATGACAACAACAATGGCTGTTGTATCTCCCCCCAGTCTAAAGAATGGAGTCCCTTCTCTTCTGGTTCTTTCTCTCTTCCACAGGAATGGAATTCTGACTGTGTCTGTCTGCGTTTATGGCCAGGCTGCTCACTGGAGCAACTTGGTAGTAAACTTTACTGTCCTTTTATACATTGTATGGCCTGGCGTTCACACCCTGTCCCCACAGAGTATAGGCTTCGTCCCACCGGTGAGAAGTAACTAGGTACATTTGCCTTACGTATGATGTCACTGTCGCACAGAAACCCTACCTGATCACTAGTACAGCGTCACTCAAAAGTAGAAGGAACAAGGAAGCTCCACCAGCTCTAATCGTTAACAAACTACCTAATCGAAAAAATAAAATAAAAAATTAACTAACAAGTGGACAAGTGAGACATCTGAGGTTTACTTCTACTCGACTAAAACTGAGGCACACCTTTTTTTACTACAGCACTCAGGTCTTAATGAATTAAGTTACAAAAAGCAATGCTGCCACAATCACTTGACTTTCTTCAGTTTCTTCCTGAAAGAGTGTTTTAGTTCTGGCCAGTTTCCCCCCAAAAAGAATGTTTTAGTTCCAGCCGACTTACACACACATGTGCTTGTTGTAAAGGATGTTGTCTGATACTAAGAATTCGTAGGCTACATGCAACCACATGGAAGCAGCTTCAGCCCTGAGGCCGTGCAGGCCAGCCAGTCAGTTTCACAATCACGTTATTTATGTCTTTGTAAATTGCCAGCCGGTGACAGACAGGCCTGGTGGTGGAGGAGAGTGCTTCGGGTGTAAAAGACTTTGACTGTCGCTTTGTTGATGTGCATGGTTCCACCGGGGAGATTTTGACAAACATTTTGGTTATTTTCTTTACGAAGGACAGGTCCTTTCATCATGTAGCTCCCCCTCACACCAGCTGAGACGCAGGTGAAGGCTCTTTGTTCATAGTCCGGGAAAGTTGACGACGGTGACTAAAGTGAGGCCAAATGATCCCACTACATTATGGCAGTGGACAAGACAGACAGATGTAGACAGGAACAACGCAATGTCCCCCTCCACTACTTGTGTGTTTGTTTACGTCACTGCTTCGCAAACAACTATGTCAAGGAGACACTCCCTCCGAATTGAGACGCATGGAGCCACACAGACTCTGAGATTGAAAAGATTTGGTTGGTGCCAGAGAGATCTCTGACACAAGATGGTAGTTGTTAGATTTGGATTAAATACAGAAGGCCTGGGAGAGCGAAACCTATGATCACTCTGAATATAGGCTAGCTGTGCATAACTGTAGTCCTGGGCTTTTAGAAGATGGCATGTACACACCTGTTTCCTGTTCCAGTTAATTTTCCTCGCTGTAGCTTTGTTTCATTGGCTGCACCTGTGTTCCATGCTTATCCAATCAAACGAAGCTATCTGGGGAAATGAACTGGAACAGGGAAAAAGGTTATGGCTCTCTCTGAAGAGAAGACGCAGGACTACAGTAAAATGGGGTTTATTTTAAAAGACATAATTGATATACAATTGGTCTCCTAAGTGGCCGGCGGCAGATCACGCAAACGTATGTTTATTGGTGCTGGGTCCTGCCGCATATCATGTCATTTTTCCGACCTCCCGTTAGACAGACCGATTACTAACCCTATTCAAAAGCTATAGGTTCACATACACTCCTATTTCCATTGGAAACAGTACACTCCAACCTGCTTCCAGTCTCCTAAAAAAATTGTAGATATGGTAAATAAAGTAATTAATTTAAAAAATGAGTGAAATAGCTGATTTTGCAAGCCTGTGGATCTGCGATTTTTGCATTAAAAAAAAATCGGCCTCACAGGACTAACATTCCTCATTTTGATGGATATGGGACCTCCTCAATGACCCCCCCGGGGGTCCCTGGACCCCACTCTGAGAGCCACTGGTTTGCAGCCAAGCTCTGTGGTGCGCACGTGTGCATAAACCTTTTAAAAAACAAGCGCTGTAGTGTAGATTTGCGTGTAGTAATTATGTAAACACAGGGCTGTTCCAAACACACTGGCATCATTTGGCTTCAGAAGAATTGCTGTACAAGTTGTGTTGAGCAATTCTGGGATTTGTTTTGTTGTGTGTTTTGCAGTACAACCACATGAACCCTAGTGGTGTGAACATTTTGATCTTGTAGATCGGACGCAGATTATGGTGAAGAGATTTGGGTTTTTCAGGCACAATGACACAAATGGACCACTTATTTGAGAAATTAAGCACGAACCCCCACTACATGTTGTATAAAACTGTAATTAGACATTTTCATAGATGGCTTATATTTTCTATTAACATGTTGGATTCTAACAGGCCACCGTGGCTCACAGTACTTACTCACTGCTGATCTTCTGAGATTCTGTGAGTAATGGTGGGTCCATGTTCTCTCCTCTGCATCATCAATGCCCATACCCTAGGTGCGGTTGGCAAAAAGGGCCTTTCTGTGTGGAGTTTGCATGTTCTCCCCTATTATATGATAAGTACCCTCACATAATTCAGGTGAACTCCCCCCTGCTCACTCCTCACGCATTGAAGGAAGCATGAGCTCTCCGCAGGTTGGCTGAGGGAGAGTAGTGCCCAGGGTAACAGCTTTGCAGCACCAGGTGAAAAAAATGCTGACAAATATCATGGGATAATTGTTGGATTTGTGTCAATGTGTATTTTCAGACCCTTTAATCTTTTAAAACCTAAATATCTAGATCACTTGACCGTTGGTTCTGTACTTGATTTGCTATTCTGCCCTCAACAACGGAAATAGCCAATCTATAAGCTCTGTGAGGTGTTGGTGAGCTTGGTCAGCTTATACAAATATTTGGCAGACCGCCTGTGGTTACTCTGAGTCTGACTCTGAGGACCCCCTATGGGTCCCGGACCCCCTGTTGAAGGCCCCTGGAGTAACCTATAGAGCCCTATAGTAATACAGTAAAGAAAGAGTGGTTACATTTTGAAGAACTGTGGGGGGATAAACTGTGAACTGTGGTCTGTCAAATTCTATGTGTTGTTGTTCTATTGTCATCTTGTCATCAAACGTTGAGACTTGAGATGTTTTTGGTGCTGTGCTGTGCTGTGCTGTGCTGTGCTGTGCTGTGCTGTGCTGTGCTGTGCTGTGCTGTGCTGTGCTGTGCTGTGCTGTGCCGTGCAGACAAAATATCTGTATCTGTGTTGTCAAATTGCATGAGGAGGAGTGGTAGATTCATGACTGATTCATGAACTGTAGGGAGCCTGCTGTACCTGAACGGGAGGAGATTTCCATCTCTATCAGTACCAGTACTCTTACTTTCCCTGTAAATGTATCCTTATAACTCCTGTGCTGCCTTTGGCAACCGCAGTTCCCCCCCGAGGGATCAATACAAGCACTCCTTATCTTATCTCATGGCTCAGCCTGAAGTAGGGGGAGGAATGCCAGGTTGAAAGTCTTTCAAAGTCAGGACCCATGATGGGCTGATAAATCGGTCACTCTACCTCTTCTGGATCAGTGGCTGGATCTGGGGACCCCCAGGGGCAGTGCTGGACACTTAGTAAGTACATTAAACTCAAGTACCGGTACTGTAGGCTACTCAAGCAACCTTTTGAGGTTGTTTTGACTTCACTGGAATATTTCCAGTTTCCCAATACTTTGACTTAAATTACTTCTACTACACTACATCTCGGGGTCCAAATATTGTACATTTTTTACTGCACTACAATTATTTATTTTACAACTTTAGTTTCTTGTGGATTTTATATAGCTATACATACAATACATTTTTTACAACTCTTGCTTCTGTGAGTGCCTGGCACAAACATTTTCAGATGGGGGACTCTTCCATGGGCCAAATACACATAATTTCGGGGGGCACCGCTAGCTGTTCTTCTTATGTTACCGTGCTGATAGTTCCAAGAAACACAATCCGCATCCATCCGTGCAGGACATATCATCGTTTCCCCTCCCTCGATGTTCCGCTGCCAACATGTGTGAAACAAATGTGTTACTGTTGTAGTGTCGAGATGTAATGAAGACTCACACCCCACCTTCTGCAATCTGCTTCTAATCTGCCTCCCTAAACAAAGGCCAGAGCGTACGCTGGTGTTCCACGTGATAGATAGAGCGCTGCGAGCGTATACTGTACTGTACATACGTACGTCCCCAAGTATTCCACTTTGTGTGTCAAGGTGACCAACTGGCTACGCTTGTGTGGCTGATGTTACATTTTCCACGGACTCAAACCCTTGTTCCAATCTACGTTTCATTCTGACCGCGGCCCCCAGTGCTGTTTAAGAATGCTAAATTCTTTCTGTCTCTATGTCTGTGTCTCTGTCTATCTCTGTATTTGTAACACGAAAACAAATCAGTTGTCTCTTTCTTTAGCTCATGAATGTTCACGATAAAGAATACAATATACAAAATCAGACCTACAAGCTCACAACATGAGCTGCTGCACGTTGTGAGCTTATCTGCAATTTTAAGCAGCCGGAAGCATTATATAGAAATATACAGGACTTATTACTTAATTGGTTAATTCCTGTCTCTTTGTGCATGTTTTTCACCACTTCACACCGTTATCTGAAAACTCACCTCTTCAGACCTTATAGGCTGAAGCATAACTACCTTTAGCCTTGATGACACTGCAGTGTTATTATGCAGAGGTTTAAATGTAAATTAGATGTTGTGTAGACACATGCCAGGTTCATTGATTACCTGGCTGGTATCCTGGAGTTTCCATGTGAAGATTATGTACTGACGATAGATTCTTGGTTTACCCACGATCCTACAACGTAGATTCCTGAGGCACTACACCGTCTCTCTCCCTGGATTACATTGATGGATTATAGATCTAGAATGTCCTAAGTGCACAAATTGAAAATATTTGTTTTTGCTTAAAGCTGCAAATGATATCGATGATGTATTTGACCAATACAGTTCCAATACTCTGTGAACTCTGTAACTCTGAATACTGTATATTCTTGAAAGAATAGGGACTTTTGGCACATTTTCAGATGATCACTACTTTCGTTTTGGGTATGTTAAGTACATTTAGATGCCAATTATGTTTGATCTTTCATTTCAAGTAAAAGTTTTGCTGCACTTTTACCATTATTTCTTCATTGTGATACATTTGTTTAATAACCAGAGTACTTCTCCTGCCACCGCTCCTGTACTTTACATTAAAAGTAACCTAGAAGCTAATATTATAGTCATGTCACACTCTAAGCATATGGGAACATTTAAACATACCTTTTGGGTCTGCAAAGAGGCTCTATTCCTGCTCTAATGCCTGGAATGCTATTGGAGTATTTCTACTGGGATTTCACTAGGTTTTCATTAGTTTTTCCCCCTCAAACTATAAAAGTCATACATATCAATGCATATGCCTTTTTATAAGGAGAAAGCAAAATGATTATATATAGCACGCGTGTGCACACACACACACACACACACACACACACATGTTGGGAAGTTGTACGTCTAACAGTTTGGCTTAAGTTTCTTATTCAAATAATAGAGTTATGGTGAAAGAAAGGTCCTCAATGCTTTTCAGGTAAAGGGCCATTTAGCGGAGAGCGAGAGATCGAGATCAAGCACTTACCCACGCTAAAGGGCTGTTATTATAACACTGTGTTGGAGATTAAACCTTTTCAAAAATAATTATCAGATCGGGGGCAAAGACAGCTTGCTGCAGCTCGTATGACTGTGTCATTTCTTGTTTTTCTTTTTAAGGAGGGCACACAGCCAGGGGCTGTGCCTGTGTGTCTGTCTCTCCAATCTATGCTTTCCAATCTGGAAACCCATCTGTCTGTCTCTGTCTCTTGTCTGTCTCTCCGTCTCTGTCTGTCCCTCTCTCCCTCTCTTTCTCTCTCTCCCCCCCCTCTCTCTCTCTCTCTCTCTCTCTCTCTCTCTCTCTCTCTCTCTCTCTCTCTCTCTCTCTCCCTCTCCCCCTCCTCTCTCCCAGTCAGTTCAATTCAAAGGGGCACTTTATTGGCACGAGAAAACGTACGTTTACACTGCCAAAGCAAAGTGTCTCTCCCTCTCTTTCCTCCTTGCCTCTTAACGGTCGGTCGGTCTGTCTGTCTGTACTCGTAGTCGTACCGTACCAGAGTAAACATACTTAGTTACGGTAGTTTCCGCCACTGATGTTTAGCAGTGCAATGGACACCTTGCAGGCAGCCTGTGTGTGTGTGTGTGTGTGTGTGTGTGTGTGTGTGTGTGTGTGTGTGTGTGTGTGTGTGTGTGTGTGTGTGTGTGTGTGTGTGTGTAGAGAGAGAGGGTCACAAGAGAGACAGGGAACCGTTCCAGGATGAACACTCCGCTGGTCCTCTGTGTGCACGACGGGGTCACAGAGAGAGAGATTGGAGAGGTTGGAGTGGGGGGCCCATGCAGCACCCTGGCCTCTCTCTCTCTCTCTCTCTCTCTCTCTCTCTCTCTCTCTCTCTCTCTCTCTCTCTCTCTCTCTCTCTCTCTCTCTGTACACTGGGTTGTCTCTCAAAGGCCTCTTTCATGATGGAGAGAGAGAAGCCTGGAGGAATGTAATGCACCGACCCGACCGTCCATTCACTCACACTTTAACGCTCCGACTAACTCCAAACGCACCGTGCGGCAATCCAACATTATATCCTCCTCAGCCCCTTTTCTTCCTCGAGTTCATTTATCAATCATGTTTTTGGATGGAGGCAGACAGACTGACAGGGGGCATGTGCATGGCTGGTTCGCACGTGGTTATTGTTTGTGTTTTTTAGTTCTGTCTATGTATGTACAGTATACACTATACAGTATATGATTTGTTTTGGTCTACTCTTTGGTCTGTATACATGTAACGGCTCTGTATATGTTGGGACCTCCTGGAAAACGCCTACGTCTCCAGGGGGTTCGTCCTAACAAAGACATTTGAATCATATGCAAATGGTGTTGTTTCTCCCTGAATATCGTGTGTCCCAGAAAGCGGCACGTGCAAAAAAGCGTACATTTAGAACGAAGTCAGATCAGTGATATGTCTTTGGCCACTGATCATGTTTTGTCTGCGCTGCATGGGCATGTCGTGATGGTAGAAGATAATCTAAGTGTGTCTGTTACAAACTTTGATTTCTTGATATATAAGAAACAATAAACAAAACCGCGCTCCTCGATCATTCAGTGAATATCTACTTTTCCAGACCCAGTGTGGTTTTTGGTTCTAGGTTTCTAGCAGGCAGGTTTCCCTATCTTTTGTGGCTAATTGTATAGAGTTGTACTGTTGCACAGAGCGCCTACTGTTCATTAATGAAGTACAATCCATCACAGGCTGTTGCATGATGTCACAGGCCATGTTATAGCTTCTTTGTGTTTGCATTAGGTTTATGTTACATGTAAGGGAGGGCTTAGTGAAAAGTCAACTGTGTATATGTGGAGCTGAAGCGGCTCTGGGGCTGAATGTACAATCCATCTCTTGTGTGCCTCTCACTGAGCTCCAGCATGGGCAAGTCAAGTGGTGCGACCGCCACAGAGCACCCAGACACCTATCATATTGTGGCCGCTAACCAGCGGCGGAGAGTCATTTTGAGGCACTTCTTGTGTTCGTGCTTTCAATCAATGCTTCACTTCTACTCCGAATCTCAGAGGGAAATATTGTCTTCAGGCCCCTCCTCTACGATAATTTGAAAATGTTAGAATCATTTTTGAAATTGCAATACAACGTGTTCTGCCCCAAACATTGGGAAAGTATTTTGTTGTTTTTGAATGCACAATGCATTTTCACTATCTGACATTTTGTTTTGTTGTGGAAATGTGTCTAAACGTTGATACACCAATGCATTGATTGGTACTGTTAAATTAATGTTCTTTAACAAATACAACAAATAAGACACAGAAGCTTTGTGACACAGTGCGAGCGAGGTAACAGATAATGGTGGACCCAAACACACATACTGGAGAGGCTGAGACGGAGGCAGGTCAATAAGTGGACAACAATTTAAACAACCGAAACTATAGCACGTAGAACACATGGAGCTTTGTATTATTATAAACTGGAGGAAACAGCACAGTGTATGAGTGGTTTTCAACCATTTTCATACCAGGGACCACTATTTATTCTGCATTTTAGCCCCTGTTGTTGATGTTGTTGATGTTGAGTTTAGTCTCTCGGGGCCAAAACTAAAGAGTTTGTGGCCACAATTTAGGAGTGATAATTGTCAAACTGGAAAAGTGGTCACTGCTCTCAGTCACATCAAGCCAAAATGCACCATCAACTCTCAAAAGCTGTTTTTCTCCCAGTATTGAGGAAAAATCCTTCCATAGGATTTTATTGTGATCTCTTCGCCCTTGAAACGTATAAGCCTGGTTTTCTGTTGAGCGTAAACAATTCTACCAAATTCAAAGCAGTTGTCCTCCAAACCACACCTACAGTTTCTGTCATAAGAGTGGAGGAGGAAGCACTCTAGTATGATACCAGAGCAGTTTGTGATCGCGCAGCTGCAGCCCATCAAGCCTAATTTGTGCTTCATCCTGCAATGGCTTTGCACACGCTTCACAACACAACGCAATATGAGCTTTTTCATATTAGCGATATGAAGTATAAACAGTATATCTCGGCTGTCGTTGGTAAGAAACCAGGACTTAACTCCAAAATGTTCATTTCCAAGGACATTTTAAATACACATGTTTCTCTAAATCGAACAAAGCCATAGTGTCTCATACAAAGTTGTTTTTCTGAATTTATAACTGACAGTCAACACAGACATAGGCAATAGCACACAGGTGGACATACATGTAACTAATAATGATAATGTAAGTTATGTTGAGAACGATGGATCTATGAGACCGAACGATGACCATCACACGGTCATTATACTGGAGAGAGTGACGGTCAGAGTGAGGTCAGAATAGTTATAATTAGTTATAGTTATGTCCATAACTATGGATCTATGAGACGGAACAATGACCGTCACTATGTCCCATGTAATGACCGTAGTGACGTGGTCAGAGTGAGGTCGAAATAGATCTAATATGTGAGACAAAACAAGGCTATGAGTGAAGAAGGTACAGCTTGTCCATGGGCCAGTGCCATTGACGTGCACGTGGGAGGCAAATCATTCTGGATCCGGACGCTCTGTGAATTGGAAGCAAATGAGAACCGGCTGGGAGCAGCTGGTGAACAAACTGTATTTCTGAACAGTCCTTTTGTCAGTTAATGGGGTTCAGGAATATAAAAGCAGAAGAAGACACATCACAGGTTGTTTTCTAATCACTGTGTATTTTCGACACGCACCCTGTGTAATTGTGTTGAGGCATCTAAGACAGGCGCGTCCATGTATCATTCCTGGCTTGGCGGTATTTTGCGAGATTTGGTTTTGTCAGGCCGTCAATGAAAACAAACAAATGTTTTGCACAGACTACAGAGTAATATGATCCCACACACACTCAGTGCGCAAATAAAAAACAAATGGACCCAAAGGAAGGGGTCCATTTGGTTCCATTTGTAAACTCATCTGACTGAGTTAAATTACCGCTTACATGTACTTATACTTAGTTTTACTGTGCTTTGTTGCAGGCGAATTCTTTGTGCGGTTGCATCTCACGCACAATTTCTAGCAGCGGCGGGCGTTACGATAAACAGGTTATTACGACTTATATGAAAGACTTCCTGCTGGAAGAGCTTCTCTCTGCCATGTTGAAAATAACCATGTTCTTCTTCTTTTTTAATGTTTATTCCTTTATTAATGAGTTTCACAGTCCTGGAGTTTGTCAGGGCAAAAACCACTACAAAGAATGAGGGAAGTGTGGTGAACGAAGGAATGCAGTATGCCTTTATATCATCACCCCCCCCCCCCCCCATCCCATGAATACACACACACACACACACACACACACACACACACACACACACACACACACACACACACACACACACACACACACACACACACTTATAATACTATGCACTTGTGAGGACTAGCAACACTTTGCCATTTCATTAATGTATTTTGTTTTTTACCATAAACGTGAAGTTGAAAAATATGGCCAAACTGTAAGCTCAAAAACTATTGTTCTGCTTGTAGCTTGTAGATCTGCTATTTCTTTTCAGTTGCGCGAGTCCAGCAAACTAAAGTCTTGTAGGGACAATCGAGGCGAGTGTAGTAAGAACACACACACACACACACACACACGCACGCACGCACACACACACACACACATACACACACACACACACACACACACACACACACACACACACACACACACACGCATGCATGCATGCACGCACGCACCCACAGGCACACACACATCCCTCCTGCATATGGCGGCTGGCAGCCACAGGAAACAGCCAGTATCATAACCACACGCATTTTTCTGTTGATCAGCGCTGCTCTGGTTCTGATTAATTCCTGGGGAGAGCAGAACCACACACACACACACACACACACACACACACACACACACACACACACACACACACACACGTGCACGCACACAGACCCAGAACCCACGGATCCCATTACTCAGAGGCTCCATAAACGCTGTGTCTCCAGCAGGCAGCACAATGACGTGTTAACCGACCGTCCATCTGACTGTGGAAACAGTGCTTAATAGTTGCGTTTTTAGAGCCGCTGCGTTGCGCTGTAACCCTCTGACTGTACTGTCTTCTCACCTTTCAGTCAGGGACAGCATCTGTGCCACATTAGTTAGTTGTTATAAAGCCTCCTAGTTTATAAAACAAAAGGCCTAGGTCATACTGCACACCCGTGGTTTTCAACCTTTTTCATACCAGGGCTCACTATTTATTCTGCATTTTAGCCATGGACCTGCACCATTAAGATGTCGAGTTTAGTCTCTCGTACCAAAAACTAAGCATTTTCAAGTTTAACTGTCCACAATTCAGGAGAGATATTCTGAATAAATAGTGGGCCCTGGAATGAAAATGTTGAAAACCACTGGAATAGGGTGAGCATGGTGAATCAGCAGTATTAAGACAGAAGAGTCTACTCTATTAATAGTGCTGATTCACCCTCCCTCATTGCCTATGATGTCCTCAGCCCATCAGAATGCCTCTCCCTTCCAACCATCTTCAACCGCTTATCTGTCGGGTCGCGGGGGCAACGGTTCCAGCAGAGTGCTTGCGTGTTATATTCCAAAAACATTTCTGCTTCAGGGGGGGTCTCTGGAACAAAACATGTATTTTCGGCAGCCAAATACAATTAGCATTTTTGTGGTTCCCTTGACATTAAAAAAGGTTTGTGGACCTCTGATATAGCAACATAGGTATTTTCTGGAAAGGATAGAAGACAATTTTGGAATCAAGCGTCACGCCTTATTGGGTTAATAAAGATTAAACAAAAACAACAAAAAAGTCTTTGGACTGAGCAGAGCTAATTCTGAGCAGGCGGTCTGGGGAACACCCTACATGGGTTAAGGTCAATTGGGTTTTTTTTGGTCAATTTAAGAGTTTGGGGAGTGGAGAGCCTTTAATGTGTTTTGGTAAAGACTGGAAAGTAACTAGGCTAAATACTCAAGTATACTGAAATTAATTAACTATTACTTCACTAACCTCGGAAGCAGCATGTGATGCGATACATTGACAGTCTGAACCAATGAGTGCATTTACTTTTGGTACTTTTAAGTACATTTTGAAGCCAATGCTTTTGTACTTTTATTGAATGAACGTTGAATTCTGAGCATTTACTATTGTATTAATGCTTCTATATTTGTATATTGCAGTATTGACATTGATACTTAAGTAAAACATTTGAGTATGTCGTTTCCCAGTGTGGTAGCATGCGTTATCCTCATTAATCAGTGAATATGTGTATATAACGCCATCCAGACAACAGGAAACACAATGACGTTATTAGCGTCGCATGTGACGTTGGAAATCAAACGGAATCACTCTTATCTGTGACGGCGCCGCTTCTAGACATTTACTTTGGAATGTCTGTGGGTGAAGACGACAGTGCACTGGGTTTAAAGTCTGGCCCATGCCGTGCCGTGCACCACGTTGCGTGCCGGCGAAGGCCGCCAATCTGCAAGATCACAGCTCTCGGTGGCTGCGATCGCGTTGTGATCTTGAAGATCGTCGATTCGTGGGTTTTGGCTGTCCCCATAAATCAGAAACGTAGACTCTCCGTCATGCAACCGTGACTTAATAGAGAGACCCAATTGTATGTTCTTTTATTTTAGGTTCCAATTTTGTCTGCTTATTTATTTTTACGACTCCAGCACTTACTTGAAATTGGCTCCGCATCCTGAAAAAAAGAAGTTTTATCTGTTTACTAAGAGATAGAGAGACAGTAGGACCTTTGTTACTGAATAAACATTATAATTAGCAATGATAAGCAATACTTACTGTATACTATATATAGAGACAGAGCTCTGACAGTTATTATAACTAAACTAAAGCCCACTTACAGCTTATAAAGGACCATATATGCCTCCTTGTCGCCATGTATGGCTGCAACGGTGCCTGTTTATAAGCGGTGCACGTGGGGAACTGGCCTACTCTGAACGATGCAATTTGGAAATGCATCATGTCCCACCCACATATTATGTCTGTGTAGCTTTTTGCGCCTTTAATGCCTTTTAAAGTGAAACTGGGGGCATTTATTGACCAGACACCCAGGCAGAGGCCTTTTTCAGGCGGTTCTGGACCCCCTGAGGAGGATTTGGAACACATTTGTTGAATTGGCAGCCAGCATGTGCACGTAGCGTGTACGTGTACATACACACAGAGACAGACAGACAGCCAGACAGACCCTTACGGTAACAGGAATAACACTCGGCCCTGAGTATAGACAGAGTTACGCTGTCGCAAACTCTGTTCACTTCATGGGATCAGTCCGATAGCGGCTCTTCTTTTATGACCTTTTTTTCCTGCGAGTGTACAAATGTGAAACCAAATTTGTACACTCTCAGGGAAACAAAATGTAAATGTCGCTCCTTTGTCCCTCTTTCAGGCTGCAACAGCCCTCACAAGAGCTCAGTTTTCTCTGTAACTCAGAGAGTGATGCATATGAACAAAATGTGCCCTCACAGCTCTGTATCTCAGAGTGTAGGCCTACTAATGGCACCAAATGGATCCTTATCTTACAGATCTGGAACTAGGAGTGTACACCAAATGGACCCTTACGGATACGTAACTCCGAGACTGTGCAAATGGAACCAAATGGACCGTCCTGAGTTAATAAGTGTCAGTGAGTGTAGTAGAGGCAGGCTGGTGTACTCACCAGCATTCCTTTGATCAGCTCATATGAGTCATCATAGCCTCTTATGTCAAAGTGCTGCTGGCTCATAATTATAGCAGTTTGGTTTGATGTGGGACTCGATTACACAGCGCACACATGTCTCTCTCTCTCTTTCTCTCTCTCTCCCCCTCACACAAACACACACATTTATATTAATATACTCATGAGGACATCTGCATTTTATGACAGCAGTCTTATGAAGTGTGTGGAAAAAACAAACCTAATCCCTTGTAAATTCTACTTATAATTGAGGAACTTGGGCTAAATGTGGTCCTCTTAAGATTGTAATATCAGCACACACACACACACACACACACACACACACACACACACACACACACGCGCGCGCGCGCACACACACACACACACACACACACACACACACACACACACACACACACACACACACACACACACAGCACGTTGCAGACAGACAGACAGACTGACAGACAGACACAAGCGGTAAGTTTTAAATTAGCATGATCCTATGAGAGGCCTGCAGCTGATGTCAAGGAAAGCCCTGCTGTTATTGATATTAAAAAGCAAAGGGCATCATTAACAATTCCATAGCCATCAGCCCCACAATGCCCTGCTCCACCACCGCCACCACCACCGCACTATACTTAAAAGCTTTCCTCGGTTGTTAAGACTTGGAAGCAAAGACGGAAAGAAAAGGCAACAAAACAAGACCCCGTAATAAAATGCCTGTTGTCGTACAGTCCTAAAATCAGCCATCATGCTCACTCCTGCCGCTGAGTAGGTGTAAGTGATCTGTTTTGGATGAAACTAAGAACCCGTTGCTATAGACATTTGTGTTTGCTCAGTAACAGGGATCTCTCTCGTCTCTCTGCGTCTCGCCAGCTCTTCGCTTTACAGACAAAAATGTATGTTTTTCAGGTGGGTTTGACAGTTTTCTTCCAACCAGGAGAGAGAATCCACCCTTTATCACTATTATAGTATTAGCCTACAGTTGATTGAACAAATGGTCTATATATCGATGAATGTGGTTACCTATCAGAATATTGTGCGATTTCAACAGGATCCACCATGAATTTGACTTTTTTTTTTAATTTCTTTGTGTTTTTAGCCTCCCTGGTGTATTTTTACACCCCAAAAGTTTTTCTTTGTTTTTGTTTTTTTTACAGTCAGACATTGAGACATCTGTGATTTTGTGAATGGATGTGTCTGAATGGTCCAGCTCAGATTCTTTTAGCTTTTCCTTCACATAGACTTTAAGCGATTGGTATGCATGGATCAGTTCCTACCACTGTGGTTCAATCCTCCCTCCCTACTGAGACTGAAGTGGGCAGGTATAAGTGGTGCCCCCAAATGTGTAGTACATTTGTGGTACTGTAACTGAGAGGATGGGAATGAATGATCTGAGTGGTTGTTTAGGGTTCAGTTGGTATACAGAGGTATTATTAAGGGCAACATTTATGTAATTCATTGGATTTTAAACTCATGGCAGAGCCCCTTTAAGTGTTAAGAGTTAATGTGTTCTTGGGGGTAGAGGGGGGTTGGAATGAGGGGGCCTCCTTGGCACAAAAACGGTGTGAGAGCTACCGTCTTATGTGTTATATTTCTCGGCGCTGGTAGGAGTCTGCAGTCAGAGTGGGTTTCCATCCATGCAGAGCTCCAGTAGTGCTGCCAGCCAGTCAGTCAGCCAGGCTGCTGCTCTCTCTGTCTCGCAGCTGTAAACCTCGATGACGTTTCCCATTCCAGCGCCTTGAAAAGTAACAGCACCCCCAGGCCAAATACCATCCACTTCCTGCCCCAGAACGCAACACTTACACACAGCACACACACACACAAGCACACACACACACACACACACACACACACACACACACACACACACACACACAAGCATGAGCATGAGCACAGCACACATGAGCACAGCACACACGCACGTCACACATGTGCACACATGTGCGCACGCACGCACACACACACACACACACACACACACACGCACACACACAAACACACACATAGTCTATATGTCTGTCTCTATACTTATGAGGACATGAAAAGCATGTAGGATGGCTTTAAACAATTGCTGAAAATAAGCTGCTGGGAAATTGCAGCCCTACCAGCCAGCTTGACGTATATTATCGGGCTATTTGTAGGGTTCAGGAATAACTTGGACCGCTATACGTGTCGAATCCTCCCTGACACGCAGCCTGCAAACGTGGAAATCTATATCTCTGAAACAGATACATGAACCATTTCTATGTGAGCACCAGGAAAATGGACCAAACAGTTTCTATGTTTCAATTTCAACAATGATATACAGTATATACTTAAGTTCGGGGTATGGGGGTAGTCCTCACAAGTATAGTTATACACTCACACACACACACACACGCACACAGACGTCGGGCACACACACACAAACACGTGCACGCTACTCCGTTGTTCCGTTGCCAAGAATGACAAGCACTTTAAGTGCTCTGGAGAGGAAGGAGATAAAAGGGCTGAAATCACAAGGATTAAAGGGATATAAAGTCATATTCCTTCGTTAAAATATGTGTTAAATAGCCCTATATTCCCATAGTAATAGGTTGCTGTACAAATGTTTGTTCAGCCCCCCCTCCTCCTCCCTCCCCTTCCGCCTCTGCAGCTCCCTGGTAAACACAACAATACATTTTGAGGTCAGGATAAGAGCAATTTAATTTAATGAGGAGAGAACCCGAGCAGGATGCAGAATGAACATGTGAAATTTGAAAGTTTGTGACGCAAAGAAATGAGCAGACGAAATTGGAACTAGATTCGCTGGAAGATCACACCAGTGTGTGAACTGAGTGGTGTGTACTCTCTGTATTGATGAAACAGCGCCCCCCGTTTGTACCCCCTGTTTGTACACAGGGATGGACATACCGGCACATAGGTATAGGATGTTTTTGAGTGGGTTTTACCACTCTCTCTCTCTCTCTCTCTCTCTCTCTCTCTCTCTCTCTCTCTCTCTCTCTCTCTCTCTCTCTCTCTCTCTCTCTCTCTTCTCTCTCTCTCTCGGAGTGTGTGCATGGCGCTTACCTGCGCGCTCGCTCACTCACTCGCTGCATTTAATAAAGTGTTTGTTGTGTTCTACTGTGTAATATGAAATGTGAACACGTTGCTCGATGTGTCCATTGATTCATGGCTGGCTGACTGGCTTTCTGGCCATATTTGTTGATTTATTGTAGACTGTATATAGGCTATATTTGATCTACAGGTTTCATGCTTACTGTGACATGAACCTGGGTTGGGTTAAATTCATGATTATAGACACCTGACACATTATAAACCACAGATCTAAGCAAAGCTTTCACCACATACATTATTCGGGTCCATGAAACAAGAGAAACAAAACAAAAAGAAAGGGAAGAAAATATAAGCCTACCTTTTTGTTGCTGTTGTTCTTTTATTGTTATTCAGAGAAGATATTTCATGATGATATTTGATTTGTAGACGAAATCGTCAATATTTCTTCATCATAGTTTCAGTCATCATGGCACAGTTTTTATATTTTGTTTTATCAATGAAAAAATGGTAGTGGGCAACACTTTACATCACAATTTTGGCCAATAAAAGTAACACTTCTCTCCCTCTTTTTTCTCTCTCTCTGTGTGTGTGTGTGTGTGTGTGTGTGTGTGTGTGTGTGCGTGTGCGTGTGCGTGTGCGTGCGTGTGTGTGTGTGTGTGTGCCAGTGGACACAGAGGGGCTGTCGGGGACACAGAGCGGAGCTGCGCCCACAGCTGAAGGTAATAACACATTGCATCCACTTAGGGGTTTGCTGTTGTTTATACGCTTTGCTTTTGAACTTGTAAATATGCCTCCCAGCCGGAGTAATGCCTCCCCTGACCACCAGGGCTGCTGGGGTTACAGTAATACAGTTGGTTAAAGGTATTATAGGCAACTTTTTAGCCAATAATAATAATAAAAATATATATAGCTATATTTTATTGCCTTTCCCCCTCTACATCGCTTCTACTTTGATGCTGCAGCTGTTTCCCTGCAGACAGACACATCACAGTGCACCAGTTTCCAAAAGTTTCATAATGAGCTAATAGAGTGGAGGTGAGGTGGAGTTAGATTCAAATCTGTTTACAAACACAGATTTTGTACACACAAAAGTTGCCTATGTTATCTTTAATGTAGCATTGAGATCATTTTTATTTCATTTTATTATTTCATGGTTAAAGTTGAGCTTGTAGATTTATTGTTTTAGAACATGCTTTCACATGGAGGTTCTACATCAATGTAATAATGATGATAATGAATTTTATTTATATAGCACACTTTTTACACAGTAAGTAATGCGCATTACAATGTAGGAGTGTTCTGGACCTTAACGGACCAAATGGACCCTAATGGATCTGTAGGCCTAACTCAGAATGCACTGTGCGCTCTCATAGTGAAATTAACACTGATTTCACAATATAAACCAGAGAGGTCCCAGAGCTAGGAAATGCCATTTAAACAGTGCCCTTAGTGTACTGAACCCGTTTGGTGTTCTAAGCATTAAGTTTTAACTATTGAAAAATAGCAGATCTACAAGCTCATAGCGTGCCACCGAGTGGCGCGCTATGAGCTTGTATCTCTGCTATTTTTGAAAAATCGTGAAAACGTGGTGCAAATTATTGAATAGGTATTATGTTATTCATAAACAGTGCCATTCTTTTCCGCGTCCCTCCAGGTTACTTCCTAGAGTTCCAGGAGCCGGTGAACAACATCACCCACTTCCAGGGCCAGGCGGCCGCGCTGCACTGCAAGGTGACGGGGAACCCGCGGCCCACCATCCGCTGGCTGAAGAACGACGCCCCCGTGGTGCAGGAGCAGGGACGCATCTCCATACGCAAGACGGAGGCGGGCTCCAAGCTGCGCATCTCCGACCTGGACGTGACGGACAGCGGATTCTACCAGTGCGTTGCCTCCAACTCCCTCAAGGTCATCTCAGCCACTGGCGTGCTGCTGGTCAAGCTAGGTATTATAAACACACACAATGACACAAACACCGCCTTGGGTCAGTTTTCAAAGGGCTCTAGCATTGGCATTGAATGCCATTGATTGATGAATGTCCAGTTTTGAGTGTTTGTCCCCAAAACAAACATTGAATGCGCTTTACAATGATGATAAGAGTGCGCCTCCCTTCACACGGGTGATCTTTGTAATTAAGCAATATTACACGAGAGGGTGTGGATTAACGTGATTATTGGCACGACAGTAGTGTGGTCTGCAAGCATCACCCTTAAAAGAGAATTGCTGTCACTATACGACCACAAATGTCCCGAGAAGCTAGCTAGTCTAGTCACCCAGTCTGTTGCCCTCTGAGAGAAAAACACAAGCTGAAATCTTTGTATTGATTAGCCTTCACTGTGGTTAAAGTAACTGCATGTGACCTGTTTCAACCAATCAGGTTAGGTCATCAAAACAACCTGTGGTACAATGTAGAAATGTTATTGCGGTAGTTCCCAAACGAAGCATCCCCAAATTATTATTTTTTGGGTGGCTTCCTAGATGATTAACTCAGCTCATCATTCACCTGACATCTATTTTTTTAGCCCACACAGTCGAGGACATCTTCTCTAACCTATGAGTCACTGTTTGACTCTCATCAAAACCAGGAAATCGTGTAATCATGAATAGAAAAAAAAACTGGTCACGTCCACTCCCACGTTACAACATGTTCTGAAATGCCTTCATGCCGTCCGGCAACAATGTTCTTTTCAATGGCCTCTTATGGTCGCTTAGACAACAAAACAAAACAAAAAAAGCAACAGAAATACCACGCGTGTTTGTCAACGCTCGGGGAGGTCAATCACAATGGATATAAATATTCTGTTCTACTCGAAGTGTCTGGAAGTAAAAACCGTGCAAGGCGTATTTCGGCACACTTTGACAATGTTTATCTGTTCAACAGAGTCAAACCATATGTCAATGGCTACTATTTCAAGTGCTTGTCATGTACGGTCGACTGCTTGAATATCGGGGTCCACAGCCTGAAAAGTGTGGGAACCCCTCAGTTTATCGAGGCCCTCAGATGTTTCAGTGGTAAAGTCCCCTGTCCACCTCCACAGCGGTTGTGTGGGCACTCCACAAGAAAACGAGGATAGGACCCAAAAAAGCTGGCATATGGGCCGGACGCTGTCATGTCTGACAACATGTTGGCGTTGCGTCATATTTGTTGGTTCTGTGGTTATGGGCGGAGCTCCTTTGATAAACAGCGAGAAACAAAGTGCATGGAAATTATGTTCCGACGACTTTTTAAACACGCTCTCTTCTCCTTCATTACACAGGCCTGCTACCCACACATGGCCCCGATGAATCGTAAGTAATTGCCATGTTTAGCTGTGCGTGTGTGTGTGTGTGTGTGTGTGTGCACGTGCGTGTGCGTGCACATGTGTGTGTGTGTGTGTGTGTGTGTGTGTGTGTGTGTGTGTGTGTTTGTACCTGTATTACTGCACTTGTGAGGGCTAATGTGCACACATCAATTTCAAATTTGAGGAATAGATTGTGAGAGCAATCGTGTGTGTGTGTGTGTGTGTGTGTGTGTGTGTGTGTGTGTGTGTGTGTGTGTGTGTGTGTGTGTGTGTGTGTGTGTGTGTGTGTGTGTGTGTGTGTGTGTGCGTGCGTGCGAGTGTGTGTGTGTGTGTGCACATGTGTGCACGCTCTTGTGTGGTTGGGTCTGGGGGGGGTTGAAGTTGTGCCTGATTTATATCTAATTGCACATCAATGTCGGTCACCGGAAATTAGACATTTTTTTCCCCTGGCTATTTTCAACGTCATACTGAAACGTTGACGTCCTCATAAGCATAGTAATACATTCACAGGGCTTTGTGTGTGTGTGTGTGTGTGTCTGTGTGCGTGCGCGCGTGCCTGCTGCGTGTATGTGCTTGTGCGTGTGCGCGCGTCTGTGTGGGTTCAAGTGCATTCCAACCTCTCTAAACACTCCAGTGCAGACATGCCCACTCAAACCACCTCAGTGTTACTTGCTTTAAAGTCCCGGTCGTCGCAGGTTGTTTATTTTCACTGAGTAAACAACGCAGGTCGGACCTGTGGTGCTGATGCCCTGCACACTAGATACACCAGATTAAACTAGATCACATTAGCCTGTGGTTCTTCCCCCTCAGCCGTTCCGCCTCGCAATCCTACTTGAAACTCTCTCTCCTGTCTGTCTGTCTGTCTGTCTGTCTGTCTGTCTGTCTGTCTGTCTGTCTGTCTGTCTGTCTGTCTGTCTGTCTGTCTGTCTGACTACAAGAAACACACATTTTTTCTAATCAGCCTTTGACATCACCTAGCTTAAACCAAGCACTACATAATAGCCAACCAGCTTTTTATTGTTTGTTTTTCTTTCTTTGTTTCCCCTTTTTTATTGCCTGCCCTACATAGATTTTATTTACATGTTTGGCCAGTACACGTGTTTATTTTTTCAGGTCCCTTTGAGGCCAGGCCATTTGAGGCATGGTGAGCTTGTAGATTGAGTGTAGCAGTAGGTTTGGCGGCAGAACAAGTACAGGGCCAAAAGTCACTGTTTTGTCACGTATTGTATTGTGAAACTAATTGCGTTTGACTTTCAGGACACAAGACAAAGGGTTCTGCCAGCCGTACAGGGGGATCGCCTGCGCTCGATTCATCGGAAACCAGAGCATCTACGTGGAATCCCTGCAGATGCAAGGAGAGAGTGAGAACCGCATCACCGGTGAGGGGAACACACACTGACCTATAGGTCACTGGTTCAAAAACACATTTGTCGGTCGCAGACACATCTTTGTGGGTGTTTTTGGTTTCCTTTATTTTGTAGATTTCTTCTTTATTTTTTGTAGTTTTGGTCACAGGAACACATACAAGTACCCTATTGGCCTGAATATAAGACTATGATTTTTTCTCAATGGAAATATCCCAAAAATGGAGTCGTCTTATATTCAGGGACTATACTAGTTGACATTCAATGTTCTTTTTTATGTAAATGGCTCCTGAAAAATGGGTCTCGTCTTATAACTGAATC